>JBBPBX010030892.1:8685-18929 GCA_038048925.1 Garcialebias charrua
AAACGAGCAGTTAAGCAATTTTGAAAGATAAACAAAAAAATAAAAGGGTGTAATAAAGTTGATTTATATAACACTTTGCACACACAGTAAACCCATTTCCCAAGCATGCACGTGCTGACATGACACCAGTTCTCACTTTCATTTGTAATCATGCACCTACTGACATATGTCAGTAGGTGCATTATTGTGTGAACAGCAGAGGGAACAACATTTTACAATGACACTAATGTGTCTATGACTGTGCGATTTTACGGGTCTCCACAACTATTTGATTAGTTTATTATTTGGCTAAATTAGCTGTATGATATTTTATGTGCTCGCGTGCAGTTCATTATGTTTAAGAAAATAATAAATCCAACTCAAATATTTCTAAATTTTTAAATTACATGTAAAGTAAACTAGATTAAAGTAAAGTCTTAAGGTTATGGACAAAAGAAGAAAAGTCCAAAAAGATTTTGGACAAAAAATGAAATTACAGTATATGAAAAATAAAATAACAGAAAAAGTAGACTGCAGAAGAAAGGGAAGACTGACATGTTTAACTGCTTATCACGGCAGCTGTGGCTGAGTAGTTAAAGAAGTCATCCGCCAATAAGAGTTGGGGGTTCAAATCCACTAGCAGTCACATGTTGAAGTGTCCCTGGGCAAGACATTGAACCCCATTGCCTCTGGTGTGTGTCCCATCAGTGTATGAATGTGATAAAGCACTCATTAGTCTCTTTAGAAATATTTGTTCAATTTGCTTTGTATAGTAGTAGTAGAGTGCTGTATGAGGGCACAGATTGTAGAGTAAAGCACTTTGCTTGTCTTGATAAGATAGAAAGGTGCTATGCAAGTACAGACCATTTATCACAGGTTCATTTAGAGCAAATATCTGATTGCTTAAAAGCTCCTTGACTAAACAACTTTAGTAAACACTTTAAGTCCTATTGCAGTTAAAGCTGCACTATGTAACTTTGTAGTGCAGTCTGTAACTTTTCTAACAATATATTTTTAACATATTTCTTCACTCTGTCACTATCTACTGACAGACTGGTGTTAGACAAAGTAATCTCTGAAAAAAACTATAGTCCCCTTGCTTCTCTATCAGCATTTATAAAAACACTAAAAACACAGAGTGACCCGCCGTTAACCAGCCAATAAAAACAGAGTTTGTAACCAGCCAATAAAAACAGAGCTTGAATTTGAATCAGCCAATAAAAACAGAGCTTGAATTTGAATTTCAGCAGAGCAAGGGGGGCAGAGCCATATATGGCTCTGAGGGGGAGGGATCAGAATGCTTTGCCTGTTGAAAATATTTCTAAGTTCTGTGCTCTACAGAAAGTTACACATAGCACGTGTGTGTAATCCAAAACAATACAAACTTGGATTTTATGTATCTGTATGATAGAATGCTACTTAGGTCATTTTCTCACATTGTATTACTTTTTGAATTTATGGTTTTTATGGCGTCACTTAAACAGTTTTTGTGTTGCTAAGCTAACTGCTCCTGAACATATTGATCAGCTGAGTACTCCAGAAGTTATCTGTATCCCCAGGGAAATGTATGTCTTCATTAAAAAAAAAAAGGATTGCAAAATAGTGTCACTGTAAACAACCGCTTCATGCAAATGTGACAAATCTCCAAAATGACCTAAAATAGGGTTAGCTCAAACTGCTGAACAGGTTGTTGCAGGTAAGGTACTAACTACTCATGATGACTCCAGACAACATGAATTGTTTCTTTCTTACAAAGAGGTCATTTTATGGAGAAAATAACTAGCAAGCTAAACAAAAATGCTACAATGGTGGCATTTATTTTTAACACTTCCACAATAATTCCAGGTTTGCAGAATTTCTTCTCAAAGGCTCACTTAAATAAGACCACTCTCTGTGTTCTGGGTTAATACTTTGTCAACTTGAATTAAGGCATAGAAACATTCCCTCTTTGGCTGTGTGCAGCACTTATCTTTATTTCTTGAAATCCCCAAGTATTAAATGTGTTTTTTGGTGCATTTGTCTTGCATCCTTGGCAACTACAAAGCTATTCAAACAAAGCCAAGTAACAAAAGGGGTTAGTAGGTCTCTTGTATGACAGAGGTGATGGATGAGCTAATTGGGGATTAACTGTTATTAGCTGGAAGAGGGGCGACAAGTGCCAAGCCCTTTCTGTGCCAAACATAGTGCTGCTATGTCTTCCTTCCTGGCTCTGTTCAGCCATGTTCCTCACCTGGCATGCTTTTGTTTCCATCTCTCTGGATTTGTTGCATCTTTTTCCCTTCCTCTCTCTATATACTTTTTCTTTTTTTCTCCCCCTGAGTTTCTTTCTCTCTCTGGATGATGCTCATCAGCCTGTATTAGCTGCAAATGCAGAACTAAGTAGCTGTGACAACCTTCTCAGATGCTCCAGCTGCCACAGATTTATTGAGTTATTAAAGTAATGTACTGTGATTAAAAATGCTAATTTTCACTAAATTGTATGCCATCTTACATTGTTTTTTTTTTCAATGGCTGATTTAATTACATGGAAAATGAAACAAGGGCTGATGATTCAATCTTTGCCGCCAAATGCCTCCTCATACAAAAATGAATTATTTCCTGATACAGAATTAGAGCTGCATGAAGTGGGTTTCTCTCACATTGACTAAGCAAAGCATTTTACAAGCTATTGTTTGGGGGGAAATCCCTTTTTTAAGCTGGGTTTTGTTTATATTTGATGTTAAGGAAGAACAAGAAGGTCACAGATTCACTGTAAGTTTTAGTTCATGCACACACAGTAATACATCAGGCTGTAAGACCGGCTTCTGACAATAATATGAAAGCAATGCTTTGGGTTAAAAATATTCATGTTATCTCTAACGTGCAGTTTGTGTAAGGGTAGTTCTGATTTTACTTTTAAAGCACAATTTTAAATAAAATAAAAAAAGAGAAAAAGTTTTCTTTCGCAATATGATTATGAAGTGTGTCCACGTCTACTCTGAATAATTTCCTCTCCCGTGGGGGATTTGTTCAGTGTGCTTTCCTTGGCTCATTTTGGCCTCTCATTATGCATTCATGTATTCATGTATTCATGTGCAAAACTGCAGATACATTGGACAAATCTCAGTCGTTTTGGACACTATTGTGATTGTGAACGATAAATTTTTTTCCCTTTGATTCCTTTTTATTTTTCTTCTTTACTTTAAGGAGTTTCTTACACACTTATTTTGCAAAAAATGCAAGCATCCCTTTTTTAAACCACATTATTGTCTTGCTTTTTTCACCTACTTAAAAAAAAATCCCATTTAAAAATCCAAGTAGAACGCTTCCTCTCGATCTCTGCAGAGAGCTTTCACCAAACACATTGCTGCAATGTTATTTCTGCCCTTTCAAATCTCTTTGAGACGCTTCAGATAATGCTTGGATCACTTCCAAATTACTCACTGCGTACTGTAACAGAGCCTCAGGAGTATCAGTGCCACTTCACGCTCCTCTCCTCTTAATAGGACCAATAGGTGATTGTGTGAAATATCAATGACCACATCAGATGTCGTTTTTCTTTCTGGCGTTCAGTGGAGTGAGCTTCTCTGGCCTTCCAGATGTCCAGGACACAACAGCGGCTTGTCAGCTCCATAGCGAGGTTCTAAATAGGTCATCCTACCCGATATCACACAGCTACATCACAATGACACCACTGTTCCTCTGATATTATAACTCTCCAGGTGGCTCAATAGAAAAATCACATCCAGACATACCATATTTTCTGGTGTATAGGTCGCACCGGTGTATAGGTCGCATTGTCCAATTATCACCAATAGATTGGAAAAATCCTTAGATAGGTCGCACCTACGTTTAGCTCTGCTGCAAATGTCTGCCACAGGAGCGCACAGCAAGGCTTTTAAGAAGATTAACACTTAAAAACAATTATTTGTTTGATAAAAATTATAGCAAATATATGTCTGAGCTGAACTTTTCCTTAATAAATGAATGTAATTGTGAAATGAGCTGGATTTAAAAATTGTTTCGCCGAAAGTGATAACAAGCCATATATAGGTCGCACCTGAGTATAGGTCGCAGGCCTTGAAAAAAAAAAACATAAAAAGGTGCGACCTATACACTGGAAAATACGGTATATAAAGTGCCTTTAACTGCCCATCCTCTTCTACCTCTTAGTTGTACCTGGAGGTATAGGGCAGCTGACTCGGGACCCGAAAGTCCCAGGTTCGATGTTGTGGTGTATCTGAGCAAGATTCCCAATTCCTAATTGCTCTCCGGGTGCTTACATGGCTGCCCACTGCTCCACCTGGGTCAGGTGCGATAGGTTAAATGCAGAGAGCACTTTGAGATTTTCATTAATGAAAAGTGTGTTGTAAATTAAATTCATTATTATTATTATTATTACTGTATAGAGCCAATTTTGCCATTGTATGGAAACATACACTGATGACAACACATAGCGCTTTACTTTACTTTAAGAAAACACAGTAACATCAGACAGATGTTTTATTTTGTTTTAAATAAATGAAATGTTTTTTTAATAAAACGTGCACCTCAAATTCAATTACCTTTCGAGTGAGCTGCTTTTCAGCCCTTATAAACAACAGAAATTATTTTTTTGAGGAAAGGAACCAAGGAAAGGAGGAATCAGTCAGGGATAGTGCTGATAGGATGTAGGCTCAGTGATTTCTGATTTATGGTTTGATTACAGTCTCTGCATTCTGCTGACGTCTGGCTTCATTTGTCTGCACAACGTGAACTTTTTTTTTTTCTCACATGGCCTGGTCATGCAGCAAATGCTGGCCTGATCTGCTTCTCGTCAAAATGAAGCCCACATTTTACTCATACAGAGACACACTCACACAAGAGTGGGATTCAGGCACACACTCACCAGCACACTGATTGAGAGATAAAATGGAGAATAGCTCTTTAAGTCAGCTGAGCAGTATCTCTTCCTGCAGCCTGGCAACCATTCAATGCAATTTACCCCCTACTGGAATATAATATTGATATTCACAAATGTAGCCAGAAAAGAAGGGAAAAAAAGCAATGCAACGTATGTGTGATGTGAGCGCAGGTGTCTGTTGTCCTATATTCATCATATCCCTCTTAACAGAATGGAAAGCAACACATTTATTACTATAGAGTTGAGGAACTGCAGATATGAGAGGCCCAAATGTCTTCGTCTAGGATGTCAATACCAGCTTTTTGTGAGAGAGCAGCCTTGAAATTCAGACAATGGTCCTTTTTTCCACCTGTAGCTGGCTGAAATGTTTTCTTTTGAGAGTCACATTCCATTAAAAAGGAGAGATCAGACCTTGATGAGAACAAAACTCTGTAGCTAAGTGTGCTCACTTTGTGTGCCATTTGTGTTTTTAACCAGCAGCATCGATCTGCCTGCATTTAGTTTCTTTTGGTGTATGAATAGAATGAACGCTGCTGTAAGAGCCAGTCACCAATATCCTCAAGCATTCTTTAAATTGGCATGACTTTTTTTTTTCGTATTTAGGCCTCAAGTGTGAATTTTCTGATTTAACATTAGAGCTACAGTATTTAATAACCTGTTTAACTTCATGTCAACTTTAATGTTGTTTCCATCACATCTGCTACATGAGGTGGAACAAAATTATGTACACAGGGTCCTAGACACTACCAAAAATAGCAAAATGTAAAGATAGTAAATAAGGATCTAAGATATATGCTAAACAAAAACCAAACAGTATACTAAACGATCTAAGATATACAGGTGGTCCCCGAGTTACGACGGAGTTCCGTTCCTACGCCCGTTCGTAACACTGATTTTGACGTAAGTCGGAAAATACGTCCAAACTGCACCTTATACGTACAAACACTGTATTTTGCCAAGCACTTAGCCTATCCTAACACAGTACCCTACATAATTATCAAAAAACACATAAATTTGGAGCCATAATGAAGGAAAAAAAGAGTTATTTTCCTAGTGGGAGCTGGTGGAGTCTTCATCCATCTGTTAGCATGTTAGCTCTTTGCTCAGCTGTAGCCTCTCTGCCTCGTAATCCCCCGGTCCAAACAAAGGACTCCTGTACTTTTCCACGCGCGGTCCAGAGTTTTACAGTAAGGTCTGTTAGCATGTTAGCCCCTCCTGACCTCCTCCCTCCTGTAAATTTCCGCTGTCCTCCGCTGAGTTTCGGTATCATATTTTTTGGTGTAAAGGCGCATAAACCGTGTAACTCGAAACAATGCTTTTCAATGGGACGGCGTTCGTAACCGCGAAACGTCCTAAGTCGAGGTCGTCATAAGTCGAGGACTCAAGTCGAGTGTTTAGAGTCGAGGACTCTAAACACTAATAGTGCAAAACAATATGACATAACAGCAGCAGCCCGAACATGAGTCTGTGTGAGCAGATAAGTATGAATGAATACAGCAGCACGAGATCAGCAGCATGGATAATCAGCATCACAGATAAGTCACATATCACCAACTAAAGTGGGATCAGGTAGGAAATTAGGTAGGAAACCTAATTTTTATCATCGAAATCTTAAAAAGGTTGATCATTTATGCGCATGAAATTAAGTTTTGTTGAAAAGAATAATCCCTTCTTTTTAAATTAAGCATTTAAAATAAAAATCACCATACTGTTAGGAGTCTAAAACACCAAGCTGCTCGTGGTCCCGTGCTGGACTCGTCACATGCTTCAGTCAACCCGACAGCACAGAGCAGAATGGAACCGATCGTCTCAGGCAGCTCGCAGAGAGATCTGAAATTAACACCTTTTGAAAGTTTTAAAGACCAGTGAACACCAGCGGAGAGAGAAAATATAACGGGGCAGCCCGAGTGATGTCTGAGTTCACAGCAGCTCCGGTGGCGAAAGGTACATTTGAATATGAACAGCCCCGACTGAAAGGTTATGACCCGCAAAGAGGGGGAACGATCTGAGTGAAACGTGCAGAGGGGCAAAATGTCAGAGTGAGAATGGCAGGAAATATGTAAGTGACAAGGAAAAAGCTGCCCCTAGTATACTAGAGCCCCGATGAGTAAAAATAGGGCATTGGGCAAGAAGGCAGGAAACCAGCAGAGCGAGGCCTCTAGTAGGAATTTCTTCTGGGGAGGAGAGATAAGAGACTTAACTCTGTCCTGTCTGGGCAACCGACTTCAGCATGAGACATGTGATTACTGATCACTTATGCAGAGATGGACAGAGGAAGAAGAGATTGAAAAATCGAATGAATGATTTGAGCACGTGACGTTTGCATGGCCGGGCGTCTAAGCGTGCGCGCTCTTTCTGACGACTCGTCAGTTATTTAGACAGGACATTTTTAATTAGGTCAAGAAGAAAGCAGCAGTCGTGCAAATATACACACACACACACATGCACGCTGAGGTAATGGCTAAGCAGTGGAAAGTACCGTGTTTGTGTGTGAGCTTCCCCAGGTTAGAGAGTGGAAGTTAGACAATAAACAGTGGCCTTATCAGACTCCGGGCAGAGCTTCCAGTCTGATCACTTGAACTGTTTGCAACAAATTTGACCTCTACGTCTCTCGCTCTGGCCCTCTTGCTCAAATGAATAAGCAAACGTTATCAAACGAATCGCCCGTGGCACTGCATGGATTGGCTTCTTCCTCCGCTTCTTCGCCGCCTCTTCACTACATTGATCAAGCTGCTTTATTTGATTTGCTCGTCCTTACGTGACACTGTTGACGTTGGATGTATCGGGAGTTTCTACAAATCAAATTTTCAGGCCTCAAGTGGATTCAGAGATTGATGGCCCAGAGGAGGGGAGACAACAAGATGATTATCATATCATAGATTAGTGTAATTTCTACATGCTGAGGCACTGGTTTCATCTGACGTTTAGAGTTGGTTGTCTCATATAGAGCTGACGAAACAAGACTTTCTTGTAAACTGTGGGTGGCACAAGAGTTTCTAAAGCTGTACTACAGTTAGAAAAAAGTCAACACGCACCAAACCTTCTGTATCTTCAAACTAAGAATAGTGTACAACCTAATACCGTATTTTCTGGCGTATAAGTTGCATTTTTTTCTCATAGATTTGGCAGTCCTGCAACTCATACGCCAAAGCGACTTATCAGAGAATCAGAGTCAGAGAATCTTTATTGTCATTTGCACCACATGTGGAACGTGTGATGAAACAAGATTATGTACACAGGGTCCCAGTTACATCAACAATAAAATGTAAGAGAAGAGCAGTACCGATAATAACATCTAAGATATGAACTAAGAAAAACATCCGCTAACAATACACTAAGCACTAATATCATAGAAAAACATCACTCCAAACAGCAGCACGGACATGAGTCTGTATGAGCAGATGAGCACGAATGAACACAGCAAAAAGAAAACAAATCAGCAGCAACATGATGCAATATTTTGCAGTGATTGTCCTGGTTAGATATTCATGAGTCTAGCAGCTCTCAACTCAACTCAACTTTATTTTGGTAAATTAAAAACATTACAAACAAAAGAAAAACAATATCAATGGTAAATCAATAATTTACCAAAAAAGGAATAGGCTGAAGCCAAGGCTT
This sequence comes from Garcialebias charrua, assembly GCA_038048925.1. Classification (NCBI taxonomy): domain Eukaryota; kingdom Metazoa; phylum Chordata; class Actinopteri; order Cyprinodontiformes; family Rivulidae; genus Garcialebias; species Garcialebias charrua. The sequence goes on from JBBPBX010030892.1 coordinate 17,165, forward strand.
ATACTTGCCTACCCTATTCATAGACTCAGCAGTCTACATAAGGACAGCTATCTACTGTCCATATATATATACATAAGTGCACATACAAACATTTACTGTATATTTAAATATGCATGTATATGATACATACACATACTCACATTACATACATACATGGTTACACAATACATATATACATCTACATAACATCTCCATAAGCTTGTATAATTTTAGATTTTAAGGCTCTTGTAAAGCCCACCAAAAAAGCACATAATTTGAGATCATCACTCAGTTCATTCCACAGTTTCACGCCGATAACTGAAATACTGTACATCTAGATTTTACTTTACTTTTCTCTTTACCTTGTTCAAATATTAACAAACCTCGTAAATTATATTTACTCTCTCTTAACTTAAATAATTTCTGAATTCCAGAGGGAAGACTTTTATTCAGTGCTTTATACATTATTTCCAGTATTTTTATATAAACAATGTCATTAAATTTTAAATTTTTATTTTGAATAAAACGTTTATTAGTTGGTTCACAATATCCCACTTTATCAATAAGTCTAATTGCTTTTTTTGTAACTTTATTAACACATCAATAGTAGTTTTATTTGCATTTCCCCATATTTCTGAGCAATATGACAAGTAGGGCATAATCAAGGAAGAGTATATAATATGCAAGCCTTTTACATTTATTAAATCTTTTATTTTAAACAATATTCCAATAGTTTTTGCAATTTTATTTCTAATATATTCAATATGAGGCTAACAGCCTAAGGGTAGAAGCTGTTCCTTAGTCTAGTGGTTCTACATTTGATGCTCCTCAACCTCCGTCCTGAGGGGAGTGGGGCAAAGAGTATGTGTGCTGGGTGAGTGGGGTCTTTCATGATGCAGGTGGCTCTATTCCTGCATCTGGAGGTGCAGATGTCTGTGATGGTGGGGAGACTGACTCCAACATCTTCTGTGCAGCCTTCACCACTCTCTGTAAAGCTTTTCTTTCTGCAGCTGTGCAGCCTCCATGCCACACGTTGATGCTGGAGCACAGGATGCTCTCCAATGTACACCTTATAAAGTATTTGGTGTGTTTTTCCATATTCATAACAAATTTTTTGACTGATGCTTTAAATTTTGAAGAACTGAAACAGAGTCCTCCCATGCGCACTCGCTTTAATCAGCTGGTGTAGGCAGAAGAATACGGGAGAGCTAAAGTCTCCGGCTGTGATGGATGGACGGAGGAATGACGCTGTGCTGCCCAGGCGAAATGAAACTGTTTTGACCATTAAAGTGCATTTTTTAAGAAAAAGTTAAACTGAGACAAACCTTTGCTATAATGTCAAGCAAAAAAATACAGTAATTGTTTTTAAGTGTTAATCTGGTAAATTTTTTCGAAAACTGCAACAGCAAGTCCTCCCGTGTGCACTCGCTTCACTCAGCTGGTGCAGGTGGAAGAACACTGGAGAGCTAGTGGCTCTGGCCGTGATCATGGCAGCACGGTGGCACAACTGGTAGAGCTGCTGCCTCTCAGCGAGCAGGTCCCCGGTTCAAATCCCGGTCCGGGGGCCTTTCTGGGTGGAGTTTGCATGTTCTCTCCGTGCATGCGTGGGTTTTCTCCGGGTGCTCCGGTTTCCTCCCACAGTCCAAAAACATGCATGTTAGGCTGATTGGTAACTCTAAATTGACCCTGGGTGTGAGTGAGACAGGTCCCTCTTGTAAATGAGTCCCCGTGGCTCAACGAGGCTAGCCTGTATAAATAAAGGTTGAATGAATGAATGAATGAATGA
>JBBPBX010030893.1:0-23703 GCA_038048925.1 Garcialebias charrua
TATATATATATATATATATATATATATATATATATAAATAAATTTGTGGAGCGTTGGTCCTAGAGGACATTTCACAGGTAATGCACCTTTTTGCTTCATCTTAATTATTTTGCATCGCTGAATAATCTTTTGTTTTTGTCCTCAGCAAGTGCAGCGCCTCAACCCAAGGACCTGTCAACGCCCAGTGAGTACCGGTATACATTACACTTTAAACCATTGTTTATTTTATCAGGCCTTGCAAAATAAAATTTATTTTATTATTTTTTTCATGGAAAACCGATGCCACTTCCAGATCAGAAATTGGAAGATGGGCATTCCCATTGCCTCAGGATGGTAAGTATTGAACAGTTAGCAGTGAGACACTTGGAAAAAAATGATCAACCACAGCCACCTTGCTGTTGGAGAGATTGTAATCAAGACATGTGTGTTTTTGTTTTATTTTTCCCCCCAGTGTTTCAGCGTATTCAACTTCTTCATTGACCTCGGCGATCGCCTAGCCCTACATCCCTCTCCCACCCTGTGCCAAAAAGGATAGAGACCATGGAGGATTTTGTGAGAGAGGAGCACCTCGTGACTCCAAATTTGCTACCCTGGTAGGTTTTACAAGTCTGGAGGAAAGCCGAGCATAACGCAGTACCGTACAACCAAACACTTTGAAGTGTCAGTGAACTATATCATGGATTTATTCCAACAGGTTCTGCAAATTTCCAGAATTGGAGGAAAGCACACCAAGGACTTTGTCTACAAATTTCTTGATAGGTATGTATCAACACACGCTCACCCACCCACTAACCATCTGAACTAAATATTTTACTTGCAAGTTCAGTATTTAGTTTTGTAAACTAAATATTTAGCTATCAAATTAAATATTTAATTTAGAACGACGTGTATTAATAACATGGTTAAAATTTGACTGGAAAAAAATGTTTTCTCTAAACTAAAATATTGCTGTTGATTTTTGTAACTTTGCTAATGGCACCTCATAGATATGAAAATGTTTGGCAACTCGAGTGCGTTTTGCAGCAATTTTTTAACTGATGTGCTGATGTGGAGTCAGTTCCCACCTGCCTGAAGACTGCCACCATCATCCCAGTCCCAAAAAGCTCCACAGTGACTGGTCTGAATGACTATAGACCGGTGGCTCTCACCCCGATAGTCGCTAAATGTTTTGAGAAACTGGTCATGTCCCACATCAAGACAACCGTCAACATCAGCGAGGACCCTCATCAATATGCATACCGTGAGAACCGATCAACAGAGGACGCCATCTCCTCTGTGGTCCACACTGCTCTCACCCACCTGGATCAGAAGGACTCATACGTGCGTCTGCTCTTTGTGGACTTCACATCTGCCTTCAACACCATGATCCCCCAAACTCTGATAGACAAACTATCCACACTTGGACTAAGCCCCTCCATCTGTAACTGGGTACTAGACTTCTTAACAAACAGACCACAGTCCGTGAAGATCCACAACTTCTCCTCCTCCACCATCACCCTCAGCACTGGCTCTCCTCAAGGATGTGTGCTGAGCCCTCTTCTGTTCACTCTGCTCACATATGATTGTACAGCCACACATCCAGGCTGTCATATTGTTAAGTTTGCAGATGATACAGCTGTGGTGGGATGCATCACAGATAATGATGAATCCAGCTACAGACAGGAGGTGGAACATCTGGAGAGCTGGTGCAAAGAGAACAACCTTCACATGAATGTGAAGAAGACGAAGGAGATGATTGTGGACTTCAGAAGGAACAAACACACCCACACCCCACTGTATATAGGTGGATCTGCGGTGGAGGTGGTCTCCAGCTACAAGTACCTGGGTGTACACTTGAATGATAACCTCAGCTGGAGCAACAACACCACCAGCCTGATCAAGAAAGGACATCAAAGACTCTACTTCCTCAGACGGCTGAGACGAGCTGGTCTGAGAAGCTCAGTCCTCACCTCGTTCTACAGGTGTGCAGTGGAGAGCGTCCTGTGCTCCAGCATCAACGTGTGGCATGGAGGCTGCACAGTTGCAGAGAGGAAAGCTCTACAGAGAGTGGTGAAGGCTGCACAGAAGTCTGTGGGAGTCAGTCTCCCCACCATCACAGACATTTACACCTCCAGATGCAGAAAAAGAGCCACCTGCATCATGAAAGACCTCACTCACCCAGCACACTCACTCTTTGCACCACTCCCCTCGGGACGGAGGTTGAGGAGCATCAAATGTAGAACCACTAGACTGAGGAACAGCTTCTACCCTGAGGCTGTCAGACTCATGAATAAATAAATAATAAGAATAAACACTGCAAAATATCACATCATGTTGATACTGATCTGTTTCTTGTTGCTGCGTTCATCTGTGACCATCTGCTCATAATGACTCATGTTCGTGCTGCTGTTTATAATGATGTTTTTCTACTACATTAGGGCTTAGTGTATTACTAGCTGATGTCTCTCTTAGTTAATCCTAGATGTTATTATTGTTTTTCTCTTGCATTTGTTGTTGGATGTAACTGGGACCCTGTGTACATAATCTCGTTTTCAACACATGTACTACATGCGGTGCAAATGACAATAAATTCTCTCTGACTCTGACTCAAATTTGGCAGCACGATGTCTCAGTGGTTAGCACTATTGTCTCACATCAAGAAGGTCCTGGGTTCAATCCCCGGTTGGACCTGGAGTGTTTCTGTGGAGTTTGCATGTTCTTCTCGTGCTTGCGTGGGTTTTATCCGAGTACTCCGGTTTCCTGCAACAGATCCAAAACATGCATGTTCTGCCTTCAGGTCCAGGCCTCCCTTGAAAAAAAGATCTGTGATCTCTATGGGATTTGCCTGCTTAAATAAAGGTTAATAAATAAAAATGTGTGTTAGTGTGTTAACTAGTGTTCTAAGTGATTGGCAAAAACTCAAAGCCACCTATCAACATTTGCTGGGATGGATGTTTTTATTTATTTATTTATTAATCAGGGAGATCCCAGCAAGACACTGTGCATTTTCCAGGTTGCCCTTGCATATTGCTAATTACTTTTTGTTTTTGTTTGTTTTTTTGCAAATGCAGATGGAATCATGAATGGAGATTCTGCAGCAACAAAGGATTTTATAAGGACTCATGCTGCAGAGCATTTAAAACATGCAAAGGAGGACATGGGCTCACACTGGACAATTAACACAACTGGCACAACTGGTAGAGCTGCTGCCTCTCAGCGAGCAGGTCCCCGGTTCAAATCCCGGTCCGGGGGCCTTTCTGGGTGAAGTTTGCATGTTCTCTCCGTGCATGCGTGGGTTTTCTCCGGGGGCTCCAGTTTCCTCCAACAGTCCAAAAACATGCATGTTAGACTGATGGGGACTCTATGACCTTGGGTGTGAGTGAGACAGGTCTCTCTTGTAAATGAGTCCCCGTGGCTCAACGAGGCTAGCCTGTATAAATAAAGGTTGAATGAAAAAATGTGCCACAAAGAAGTGGAGGTGGGGCTTTCACACTGTACATTTAATGCACCACGAAGAAGTGGACACTGGACATTTAATGCACCACAAAGAAGTGGATACTGGACATTTAATGCACCACAAAGAAGTGGACACTGGACATTTAATGCACCCCAAAGAGGTGGAGGACATAGGGTCACACAGGACATTTAAAACGTGCCACATAGAAGTGGAGGATACGGGCTCACACAGAACTGAGGAACACATTTTTGGGGGGGAGATGCAAATCGGTGCTGGGCATAAAATTAGAATATTGTGAAAAAGTTATTTATTTCAGTAATTCCATTCAAAAAGTAAAACTTCTATACAGTATTACTGTATATTCATTCACACAGACTGATATATTTAAAAATAATCTTAATGCTGATGATTATAACTGACAACTAATGAAAACTCCAAATTCATTATCAGTAAATTACATTACTTGAGATCAATTAAAAAATGATTTTTATAGATGTTGGCCAACTGAAAAGTATTAACATGGTAGCATGGTCCTTAGCCCCAACTATTGAAAGATGTACATATTGTACATTTCATGTTCATACATCTCAGTTGGCCAACATTTATAAAAATACTTTATTTTTATTGAGCTCAAGTAGTAGTCTAATTTTCTGAGATACTGAATTTAGGGTTGTCATTGGTTGTCAGTTTTAATCATCAACATTAAAATAAATAAACATTTGAAATATATCAGTCTGTGTGTAATGAATATTTCACTTTTTGAATGGAATTCCTGAAATAAAACAACTTATTTAAAATATTATGACCAGCACACTTTGTACAGATTATTTTTGTGGTGAGGGGACTGTAATTTTATACAGCTTTTTTATTTCTCTTGTTACTGCCTGCTATATCAAAAAGAAAAATGAAGGCATGTTAAAAAAAAAATTGTTAAGTACAGACCAAAAATGAAGGCATGTTAAAAATTTTTTATTGTTTATGTTAAGTACGGCCAAAGAATGAAGGCATTTAAAAAAAAAAAATATGTGAAGTACGGCCAAAGAATGAAGGCATTTAAAAAAAAAAATTATGTGAAGTACAGACCCAAGTGAGCTGTGTACTTTTATAGATTTGTTTGTGTATTTTGTGTTGCCACCAGTTGATAAGTTCCGTAATGTAAAGCTTTTTTTTTAAGTTACCAAAGGTGGAATTCTCAATTTTATGTGTTATGCTGTTCCTTTAAATTGTGTCAAATAAACAGGATAAAGGTAAAATTTATGGAGTGATTTGTAAAACTTAATCCAACTGTTTGTAGGATTTTAAAGCTGCGGATGCGGATGGTCAAATGTATTTCCCTAGATTTGTTTGCCTCAACGCAATTTTAAAGTAGATTCATTATACTTTTTATATGCATAGCATGATTTTGACAAGCAGCATGTAAAGTGACTAAAATAAGTTAAATATAATAGCCTAATTAGAATAAGCTAAATACAGTAAGTTATTGACGTCAGATAGACGTCTAATGTAGACGCCTTTTAGACGTCAGGAATATAGACGTCTAATGTAGACGCCTTTTAGACGTCAGGAATATAGACGTCTGTTGGACGTCGGAAAAAAGACGTCTTTTAAACGTCGGGGAAAAGACGTCATCTGGCGTAACGTTTTCGACCTTCCAGGGACCTGATTTCGACGTCCAGAAATGACCTGAAAAAGACGTCGTATAGACGTCACCTTGCTCAGTGGGTAAAAATCTAAAAAGTTATTTTTTGTATAACTGATGATCTAATCAATGTATGAGCTGTTTCCCTCTATGAGCCATCATCAATGTTATTAGTGATTTATTCTTTATTATTATTAGTTATTTCTAGGAACACTTCCTAATATTCTCTTATTGCATATATAGGAATGAGTTGCCACTGAGTGTCAGGCAGGCTCCCTCACTCACAGTCTTTAAGTCTCGATTAAAAACCCACTTTTATTCTCTCACCTTTAACATGATGTGATTTGTTTTGATCCTCTCTGTAATATACACTGTTCACTATTTTAGCTAGTTTCTGTTGCTATTTCTATATATTTTGTTTTTGTTTTTGTTTTGTTTTCCTGTCTGCTTGGCTTGTTTCTATTGTACAGCACCTTGGTTGGCCCTACGTCAGCCTAAGTGCTCTATAAATAAAGTGGTATGGTATAAACAATCTAAGATCTCAAGCATAAAGCTATAAAAATTGTTCTAAAAATGTCTTAATCAATTCCTTTGTGGAAAACCAGACCAACCAAAATGCACTCCCGTCAAGGACAATCTGCTATCCTTTCTGCAGCTCCACAAAACATTGAATTGAACATTGAAATAAACATTGAAATAAACACTGCAAAATATCACATCATACTGATGCTGATCTGTTTTCTTGTTGCTGTGTTCATCTGTGTTCATCTGTGACCATCTGCTCATACAAACTCATGTTCGTGCTGCTGTTTATTCCCACTATATTAGGCTTAGTGTATTACTAGTTGATGTTTTTCTTAGTTAGTTCTAGATGTTATTACTGTTTTTCTCTTTCATTTGTTGTTGGATGTAACTGGGACCTCGTGTACATAATCTCGTTTTCATCACATGTACCACATGCGGTGCAAATGACAATAAAGACTCTCTGACTCTGACTCTGACTCTGACTCTGAATGTCTGTGGAGACACAATTTTAATCTGCAAAAAACAAAAAATATAAATATTAACTTGTTTCAGGGTTATGAGCTGGGATCATTATCTCTGTTTCATCATGGAGTTACAGGAAGCGGAAAAATAAGTCGTCAGACCCACATAAGTACAATATAAACTAAGAATCTTGTGGCCTTGCTTGTCTAGCAGGCCATATCATGAGAATGTGTTTCATTAAATAAAATTAATCAGAGTCAGAGTCAGAGTCAGAGAGAATTTATTGTCATTTGCACCGCATGTAGTACATGTGTTGAAAACGAGATTATGTACACAGGGTCCCAGTTACATCCAACAACAAATGCAAGAGAAAAACAATAATAACATCTAGGATTAACTAAGAGAGACATCAGCTAGTAATACACTAAGCCCTAATGTAGTAGAAAAACATCATTATAAACAGCAGCACGAACATGAGCAGATGGTCACAGATGAACGCAGCAACAAGAAACAGATCAGCATCAGCATGATGTGACATTTTGCAGTGTTTATTCTTATTATTTATTTATTCATGAGTCTGACAGCCTCAGGGTAGAAGCTGTTCCTCAGTCTAGTGGTTCTACATTTGATGCAACCTCCTCAACCTCCGTCCCGAGGGGAGTGGTGCAAAGAGTGAGTGTGCTGGGTGAGTGAATGTAGTGTAATCATAGCAGACTGCAGTTTTGAAACACGATACCAGGGCATTGACAGATCTTCACAGATCCATACGGGGGGCATGACCTTTTGCTGGACAGTTGGCGTGGGTGACTTCAAGACCTGTTCTCTTTGTCTTTTTGGAGAACCTGTTCAGCCCCTCTTGTCACAGCATCCAGTGAGATCTTTGTTTCTGGGTGAGATCTTTGTTTCTGGGTGAGATCTTTGTTCATCATCGATCCTTCACACCCGGACCGCATATTCTGGCCATTTGTGTTTGATGACCTTGTTCTGACAGTTCTTTGTGAAAGTCTTTGTGGTGTCTTTTGCTTGGATAAAAGTCCAGTGCACTGCCCTCGTTCAGTGCCATAGTTTTTTTAAGCCCCTCAAATGTTTATTTTGAGCAGGGCAGCCTGGGAGTCCAGCCATGGTGTTCTCGGTGAAGTCAGTGAGCCAGTTCTGGACATGCCCGTAATATTAAATCTGATCCGATCCAATCAATAACCACAGTAGCTGTAATTCAAAAAATCAGACGCTGCATGTGTTTTTGACATGGTCCTAAATGCCTAAATGCATGTACTACTAACTATGTGTTCTCCTAAGTGTCGTGAGGTCCATCAGACTTACGCTTCCCGCTCCACAAACACAGTGAGGCTGCTTCTAAGAAAAAAATGAGAAAATAGAAAAATGTAAAAATCCTTAACAAACCAGGTTCAAAGTAAATAAATGAAAATAAATGTCACATTTTTGTCATCTGTGTATGTTCCCATACTTGACAGACGAAATTAGTCTCTGCATTTAACCCAACCACCACCAGGTGGTGCAGTGAGCAGCCATAGTCAGCGCTCGGGGAGCTGGGAAAAATAGATGTGCACTCATAGACACCCCAAGGTGTGCCGTGGCCGGGGTTCAAACCTGGGTCCTTCGGATCCCAAGTCCGATTCCCCTGCCACTACACCATCTTGGCCCCAAATCATGTTATTTCTATAAGCATTTACCTTGAATAGAGTCATCTCTGTAATTCTGGTTTGCACAATGGAATTTTAAAATGTTCATTTACATAAAAGTGAATTTTCAACAGAGGCATCCTTTTAATCTGATCTACATAACAGATCTAAAATCATTAATTTACGTATGAGTAAAATTTACCACTTTTCAGTGGTTCACTTATCAAAAGTCAAAGCATGGGCTGGGTGATTTTGCCCTGTGGTTCCAAGTTTCAATGTTTAAAATCCAATTCCACTTATTATAAACTGAGATCCAAATTATGTCCTAAATAGAAAAGTATTGATTAAAATAAAAATGTGTATTCAGTCAAGGCGTGTCTGTGAGTGCTACGGTACTTCCCGTTTTAATATTCCATATTATTATTACTGTATACACAACCCCAATCTGTTTGAATAAAAACAACCCTTACTGCTGTCAAAGCCTATGCATTACATGGTCAAACGATATGTTATTCTAATTCCCTTTCAAATTTACCAGACCTCTTTTTGCCATTAATGGTCATAATTTATGCAAATCAATATCAAAATTAGGTTTTAACAATAAAATGTGTTTTTTACTCCTGGTGAGTTGGCTGGATTCTTGTGCGTATTTAACCTACTTGCTGAAAAGTCACTTCTAATAAAGCATTTTTATTATTAATCATTTCAGTCACATTATATAACTCTTAAAAGGAAACAGCTCTTAAAATCTACATAACTGTGAAACAGCTTTTTAAAATCGATAAAACATTTTTAATGTATGCAAAAATCGTTTTAAAATGATGAATTTAAACTGAGCGTTTCAACTTACAATCTAGTCAAAAATCTATTTGACAAGAATACTTTTTTATTCTTTATAAGTGTCAAAGTTTTATCAATTTAGTTAAACTTTTAAAAGACAGAATTTACTGGCAAGTCTAAAAATAAATTTCTGCTAATTTTGTATAAGACTTGTTATCCAAAAATGTCTAAACTTAATTTTGATCTGATTATGGTTGTTAATTTAAATTAACAAGCTTATTATAAAAGTTTAAATAGTCAATAAGTGTAATCCAATGCAGTATACCGATAATATTTTCCCTACTTCCCATTTTGCTTATTTTGGCTACCTAGGCTTGCATTGAACGTAAAGTCGCTTGTTTGGGCTTGCTATTCATTGCACTTTATTCTTCGTATAGAGTAACAAGACCACGCTAAAATTAGCTCCAATAAGTGGGGAAATATGGGGAAATAATATAATTAAAAAATGGGAGAAAAGGGCGCACACTTAGCATGGTTAGCTGTCCAAATTTTAGTTTATTTTTACCAAGTTGTACGCAGCTTTCATAAATGTCTATTGTTGTCATTGCCAATTGTTGTCATCACTCTTCGTTTAAAACTCAGATCACAAATGAATCCCAGAGGTTTAATGGGATTAATCTGTATAAATATGCAAAATGTATCTTTATTTTTAGAGTGGAAATGTTCTTCAAAGTGTTTAGCATAATTTTTGCCGTTTGTATGCAACGCCATAATAAATGTATGTTTATACTGGTTAAAAACGGTCTTAGTTTTACACAATGGGGTGGGTTGCCAGTTGGGCTCGTTTTGGGCTTGTTTTATGGCTTTTCGCTTGTTTCTGTCGCGAGATCTGGCAACACTGTATCAAAGTTCTCAATGACAACAAGGCCTCCTGAATTCTTGCTTCGTCATCATTCGGCTTTTTCTACAGAACTATTTCGATAAAAATTGGTAAGCAAATTCTCAGTTTCTTTTTGCAGAGAAAACACAATTTTGAAACGTTCTGATTCAGTATGACTATCAATTTTACGGATTTAGACGGACGAGCGGAGCCTCGGCTGTCTGTTAGCATTAGCTTAGCTTTCATTTCCGATAAAAAAACATAATTTTTGGATGATTTAAAATCGGATCTTTCTTCGTCAGATTTTCATGATAAAAACGGATCTGTCCGCTTGGTTCAGCGAAACAATTTGGAGTCCTTCTCGCTAAAATTTTATTAAATCAGACCGCTCGTGTAAGCGCCAGGCCTACTGTTAAAACGTCCTAATTTAACGCTGTTAAGCCTTTAAAACTTAAAATATTAGGACTAGAAATTTATAAACAAGATTGATCAATTTCTAAAATCTTTGTGTAGCATTCGGCTACATTCATGATTTAAAAACGTATGTAAATATTTATTTTATCTTTAACCATAAGTTTTTAGGTCCTGTATATCAGAGATGATTATGTAACCTTTTATAATTTTTCTTAATATCAGGAAAAATACAATGGTAAATATTTGCAATCAATCCTTTCTCAGTCACGTTTTATATGGAATGCTGAATAAGAATGTAATAATTTGTATTTATGTGTCCTCAGATCCACCAAGAATTCTTCAAGCAAGTCAATCAAATTTCTTGGTTTGTAAATTATTTAAATAAAAATCTACTTCTTAACTTCAACTTTAGTTCTTGTGCCATTCTTTTTTTATATATGTATTTATTATTATTCTGCTGTTTTTACTATGTCAGCACAGATACTTTTGTTTTAAGTAAATACATATCTTCACACAGATGGGGGGTGGGGGANGGGGAAGGTTGTTAGTTTCTGCTCTGAAACCAAGTGCTGTATTTCTGACTTCTGCAGTCAACCCAAATCCAAGCTGGCACAGTGGTGGTGGTGGAGGGGGGGTTGCAGGATGGGTGGTGGGGGAGGAGGGGAAGGAAACTTAAGTATTTTATAATGAAGGATAAAACAGCTGAAACTGTTTGTGTTTTGTCACTTAGCAAAATAATTCATGATCCACTAAATTATTTTTTGTAAACCTTCAAAAGTAATGAATGGTTGGACATCTACAATTAATTAACTTCTGTAGCAAACCCAATGATCCAAGTTTGTTTTTGCCAAATTATCTCGGGGAGGTGCAGGCGCAGCTGCATCCCAAGGCTGAGCTGAAAAATAAAACAAAATCTTATCAGACGCTTTGCTTCCCTTGACTCATTCTGCCATATTTTTTTTACTGACTGAAGTTCGATCTCTTTTTCGCCTTTAGACAGACAACCTTTTGTGTACAGTATTTATTAATATATGTGAGCAAATTAATATCAAACTGGAAAACCTTTTAGATCCAGTTACATCTAACTTCCAAAATAGCAACTTCTCAAACACAAACAAGGTACCGTACTCACATTCACTCTCAGAGCAGTTAAACATTAAACACAGAAAACAGGCTGCAGGCAGGTTCAGCACGGGTAGGGGTGGGGGTGAAGGCCCACAGAAAACAGATAACAGAACAGGAGCCAAGCTACACATGCACACACTGAGGAAAATGGGAAGAAGAACGAAAAAGGCCGCAGAGCTCCACAAACATAGGTTACACGTAAAAAAGGAACAAAAATGTCCAAAAAAAAAGATTTAAACAAACACAGAACAACGCGTCATATATAAAAAATAAACGTTCTTGCCCCAATTTCTCTTCTTGCCTGGCCTGACATGCTAAGTCCAATGTAAGGTCTGGCAGTCAGCCTCACATTTCTGGTCTCAGCTTATTGTTTTGACTGCCCTCGCTTAAATACAGGTGTTCCCGGTCTCACGAGCTCTAACATATGAGGTTCCGGACCTACGAGAACACGTGTTTCGCGTTCTCACATATGAATTTTCATCTTACGAGCACCTCGCAGGAACGGAACCTGCTCGTAAGTCGGGGACCACCTGTATAGAAAAAGATCTTGGTCCTGTCAACTAACGATGTGCGCAAAAACTCAGTTAGTTGTTGAATAACAGACACCTCACTTAAAATTTCAAGTCATCGGCTCAGGATGAACTAGTTCCTGTACTCAAATTGTTTTAAAAACAACATATCAACAAACACTATTTAACACTCACATTTCTTGTTGACCTGTGCGGATGTCTGGAAATCTCCGCCAACCCGACCCTGATCGCACCAAATGGACAGAGGAAGCTGGCCAGAGACAAACCCAATCATTGGACTTTCTGTCATATTTACCATGCCTCGCAGCTGCGCTCTGTTCGGAGGTCATCAGGAGCAGGTATGGGGAGAATGGGTTTTCGGCACCATAATGATAGGGATTTTAAACCCCTGTTACCTTAATAAAAACCACACAAGATAAACAAGAGAACAGTGTTAAAACAGACAAACAAACTTTGCAAAGGGGAAGGCTTTTTAATGTCTTTTGAAACTTAGTTTGGTCTCAAATACATTGTCCAGCACAATTCCGAATTGTACTGGACATGACAAGCTATTTAAACAAGAAGCAGGTGGAGTTTGACAAGTTCTGACGTCTTACAGATAAAACAAATAAGTCATGGTTCTGATCAAACAAGAACATCTAATCCAAACATTGTCAAGGCTAGAAGACTGTCTTTTCTGTATCAAGGAGAAAAGCAAACAACATGTTTGTACTATCAAATATAAGTCTCCCTTATCTCTCTACCATTTCTTTACCCAAACAAAAACATGTGTTATCATCAGCAAAAAGGATACATTTAAGGAGTCCTGACACCTTTACCAATTCATTCACATATAAAATAAATAGCTTTGGTCTAAGTACAGAGCCCTGGGGAACTCCACATGTGATATTGCAAAGGTCGTCTACTCCTCCCAGGCAGGCAGCCACAGCCAAAGTGGTTCAAGACAAGAAAGTTCATGTTCAATAATCCAGGTAACTTCTCTGACTGATGAAGCCCTCTGGAGTGAGGGTGAAACGTTTCTACTAAAAAGAAACTGTCCTGATGACCTGATTGAGAATTGTCAGATTTGATAACTGGATTATTTAGCATGAACTTTCTTGTCTTGAACCACTTTGGCTGTGGCTGCCTGCCTGGGAGGAGTCGACAAGGGACAGGACGGCCTCCAGAAACCATCTTTGCTCCAGCAAACTGGTTGGTCCACTTAAGTTGTTTACGGCTTGATGGGGGAACAGTGTACTGGAACTACTCTGACTGATGAAGCCCTCTGGAGTGAGGGTGAAACGTTTCTACTAAAAAGAAACTGTCCAGATGACCTGATTGAGAAATATCAGATTTGATCCCTGGATTATTGAGCATGAACATTCTTGTCTTGAACCACTTTGGATGTGGCTGCCTGCCTGGAAGGAGTCGACGAGGGACAGGACGGCTACCAGAAACCATCTTGGCTCCAGCAAACTGGTTGGTCCACTTAAGTTGTTTACTTGGTGGGGGAACAGTGTGCTAGAACTACTCTGACTGATGAAGCCCTCTGGAGTGAGGGTGAAATGTTTCTACTAAAAAGAAACTGTCCAGATGACCTGATTGAGAATTATCAAATTTGATACCTGGATTATTGAGCATGAACTTTCTTGTCTTGAACCACTTTGGCTGTGGCCTGGGAGGAGTCGACGAGGGACAGGACGGCATCCAGAAACCATCTTGGCTCCAGCAAACTGGTTGGTCCACTTAAGTTGTTTCCTCGGTGGGGAAACAGCCTGCTGGAACTTCTCTGACTGATGAATAGGGTTGGGCATCGTTTGAATTTGAGTGATTCCGGTTCCGATTCTTCGTTTCGATTCTGATTCTTTTCGATTCTCAATTCCGATTCTTTTTGTAGGCGGGGTTAAAAAAGACATGTCAATTCAATTCAATTTATTTATATTGTATAGTGCCAAGTTACAACAGAAGTCGTTTCAGGGCACTGAACAGAAACAATCAAATATAAAAATAAGTTAACAGAAACTTTAAAGGTATTGTGACATGATGTTGGAAATTTGCACATTTGTCACAACATATATATCTTATATCATTCAGCTTTGTTCGTTTTTGAAAAATTAATTATTAATATATTAAAATTTCATTACAAGTTATGGTAATTTTTTCGCTGTGACACGCCCCTAGAAATCAGCGCTTTTCCGCAAACGTCATCAATGATGTGACAACGGAAAGGCCTCCGCTCTAGCTGCTCCAAGGCACATGTAAATAATAATGGCAGATCATATGTCAAATCAGACGAGTGCAACATTTCTAGTGTTGATCTAAGCGATTTGTCTTCAGTTTTGGAAGTTCTGTTAGTTCTGGTGATGAACAAGAGTCAGCAGGTTTTAATTTAGGTATTCAACCGTATTTATATGAACCTTACCGTTCAGGAAGTGAGTCTGAACCGAGACTGCAGAGGAGAGACAGCTGCAGAGGAGGATTTTAGGCAGGAAAAGTAATGGAACCCGATCTATCTCGTTTACAGAGCACTGATTGGTATTTTTTTAATTAATGTATCTAATAATTATTCAACATTAATTATATAGTTTAAAAATATGAGTACCTTTGAACTATCTGTACTTTTTTAATGTTTCTTTTGACATGAAAAACATTCTTATTTCCACAGATGTTCATTCATTCAACCTTTATTTATACAGGCTATTCTCGTTGAGCCATGGGGACTCATTTACAAGAGGGACCTGTCTCACTCACACCCAGGGTCAATTTAGAGTTACCAATCAGCCTAACATGCATGTTTTTGGACTGTGGGAGGAAACCGGAGCACCCGGAGAAAACCCACGCATACACGGAGAGAACATGCAAACTCCACCCAGAAAGGCCCCCGGACCGGGATTTGAACCGGGGACCTGCTTGCTGAGAGGCAGCAGCTCTACCAGTTTTTCAGACAAGAAAATTTCTACCATGTAATGTGCATGTGTAAATACACTGAATGTTCACTATGTATATATATATATATATATATATATATATTTTTTTTCTTCTTTCGGCTTTTTTCCCTGCGTTAGGGGTCGCCACAGCGAACTGGTCGCATGAAGATTTGGCAGTTGTTTTTACGCCGGATGCCCTTCCTGACACAACCACAGACCACCGAGCAACCACAGCCCTCTGTGTGGAGCAGAGAGCTGATATCTAGGGTTCCCGGGGGAGCAGATGGTGTGGGTTAAGGGCCTTGCTCAAGGGCCCAGAGTGGGGCAGATGAGGGTGGAGACAAGTGTGACCGCTTCACTTATCCCACCCACATCTTTGATGTTGTCGGTACCGGGGCTTGAACCGGCGACCTTCCGATCACAAGCTCACCTTCTTAACCTCTGCGCCACCACTCCCACTACTGAATGTTCACTATATCTTGAGAGTATATTTATGAATTATCACTTCAAAAATGAATTTTCACCGAAATTATGTCTGAATTACATCAGTGCATTTAATGATTACTGCTTACTTACTTACTTACTTACAGCCTAGTTTTATCATAAAAATATTTTGAATTAAATGAAAACACAAAACAATTGTATTGTTTTATAAATATTTCTCCACTGTAAATAAAGCAACGATCTGATATAATCACAAAATTATATAAATATATGCTGGTGGAGATTCTCAGTCGTCCAGGACATGATAAAACAAAAAACAGTGTTCAATACAGAAACAACTGGACTTTATTTGTTACAGAAAATGTTTCACCCTCTATCCAATTGAATTGAGAAAGCCCTATGGATAGAGAGCTTGATCCAATATTTACAAAATATAGATTAAATTCATTCACAATATCATTCTCATCATGTATTTCTTTGTCATCTTTCACAAAATATTTTGCAATGTTCGTTTTCGCTTTATGACTTTTTAGAACATCATTTATAACTCGCCATGTTGTTTTAGTGTCACCATTACTCTTGTTTAATAAATCACTATAGTATTCTTTCTTGCATTTTCTTATAATCATTACCAATTTATTTTTATATTTTTTATATTTTTCTTCAGCTTGTTGTGTTCTCGTTTTTAAGAAACATGAATACAAGTATTTTTTACAAGCATTTCTCAACCCTTTAGTCATCCAAGGTTGGTCGACAATATTTCTTTTTCTACGATTTCTTTGCACACAATTCTTTTCATACAGAGCTTCTAAAATATTCATAAATTCATCATATGATCTGTTAACATCATCAATAAACACGTCCTTCCAGTTTTGCTTCTGTAAATCATCTTTTAATTGATCCATAGCTTTTTTTGATGTGTTTAGGAGCCAAGATGGTCTAGTGGCAGGGCTTTTGACTACGGATCCGAAGGTCGCGGGTTCGCGCCCCGGCCACTACCCAGCTTGGGGTGTCTATGAGTGCACACCTATTTCTCCAGCTCCCCGGGCGCTTTCGGGCTGCTCACTGCACCACCTGGTAGGTGGTTGGGTTAAATGCAGAGACGAATTTCGTCTGTGTATGGGAACATACGCAGATGACAGGAATAGACATTATTATTATTATTATTTTTATTTTTTCTTAATTGTAACTTCTTTTGTAATGTTTTGATCATTTCTATAGATAGTGAAAACTGGTAAATGATCACTTAAATCAGTTGTTAAGAAACTTTAACAACTTTACCTGTCACATCCCCATTTGTTATATTTGTGAAAATGTTGTCAATTATCGTAGCACTATGAGTTGTAATTCTTGTTGGTTTTGATATTAACGGATAAAGATTTAAACTATACATTGAATTTAGAAATGTACTGATGTTATTTGAATCTGTTTTATTTCCCAGGTCAATATTAAAGTCTCCACACAAGAAAACTTTTTTATTTAAACTCTTTTCCAATAGTTGTATAATTTTATCTATATTTGATCCTGGTGATCAATATACACAACTTATGGATATGTTTTTAGCATTTTCGTTTAATATTTCTCTTGTTATTATTTCCATAAGATTGTCAACAATTATTGACATTTCATTAATTATTCTACATTTTATTTCATTTTTGACAAATAGAGCTACTGCACCACCTTTTTTTATTGTTTCTGTTTAAATGATATAATTCATATCCTTTGATGTGAACATTATTTTTGTTTTCATCATTAAGCCATGTCTCTGACAGTGCTATTAATGTAAAAGTTCTGTTTAACTGTTTTAAATAATCTGTTATTTTGGATATATTTGCATTTATACTTCTACTATTGATGTGAATAATAGAGAGATCTCCATTTGTTATATTGATGTCATTAAACTGTTCTTCATTATAATATTCACAGTCTTTTATAGCAGGATAAAAATTTGCATCAACCACATCTTCAACATTGTATATTTTAAACTCTGAGTCTTCGTTTGTTGTTGTCATGTTTTAATGTATTTGTTTGTTTGTTCATTTTTGTCAATTTTTGTGTATGAACATGTGATAGTGATTGGTGATTTGTCATTTTTGAGCTCATCTAAATGTGTCTAAGTCTTTCAGATCTTTTATTATTTTAGCTTGAGAACTTGCATGTACTTTGATCCATATGTTTCCGTTTCTCGTCCAAGTTTTTGTTCTTTTTTGTTCTTTTTCAACAACCTTGCTTCATGTGCAATGTTTGCATATTTTTTAGTTAGTTGTTCATTCATGTAGACATTAGTGTTTATGAGTTTCTTTGACTGCATCATTACCCTGTTTCTTTGTTTCCTTCCAATGAATCTGACGACTACTGATGGTTTAAGTTTGTTAGCTCTATTGGGCAGTGTGTAACAGGTGGAAATGTCATCATGTTTAATGTTAATGTCTTTGCCATTTAGGAAAGTGACTACCTGATCCTTCAGAGACTGCAGTTGTTCTGGTGGTCCTTCTTCAGTCGTGGTAACGCCTTCAACTACTTTTGCCGATGTCCGACGTTTAACCTCGAGTCCAGAAATTACCAGATTCTCGCCTCTTATGTATTGTTCCATGTCATCACACTTTTGTTCCAATTGAGCTAATCATTCATCTCTGATGATCTCCTGAGCTTTCATTTGATTCATCTTCTCTACCAGTTGAATTTTTTTTTTCTCAGCTCTCAAACTTGCAAGTTCCTTAGTGAGAAAGTTTATTGCATTTTTCAATTCCTCCATTAACTCCAAATTTTTATCCACAGAGTTTTGTCTCACCGACTCCTGTCTCGGCGACTCCTGTTTCTTTCTTCTCCCAGGACTCATCTCGCCTGCTTCTTCTGGCCTGGATACAGAAAGTCACTGTTCCACAGCAACTCGCTTGCCGATCTGCTCCCGTCCACAGCAACTCACTCGATGCTCTGCTCCCGTCCACAGCAACTCACTCGCTGCTCTGCTCCCGTCCACAGTAACTTGCTCGCTGCTCTGCTCATGTCCAACAGTAACAAGCTTGCTGTTCTGCTCACGTCCATAGCAACTCGCTCACTGCTCTGCTCTCATCCACAGCAACTCGCTCGCTGCTCTGCTCCCATCCACAGCAACTCGCACGTTGCTCTGCTACCGTCCACAGCAACTCACTCGCTGCTCAGCTCCCGTCCAATAGCAACTCGCTCGTTGCTCTGCTCACGTCCAACAGCAACTCGCTTGCTGCTCTGCTCCCGTCCAACAGCTACTCGCTCGTTGCTTTGCTTCTGTCCAACAGTAACTCGCTCACTGTTCTGCTCCCGTCCAACAGCAACTCGCTCATTGCTCTGCTCCCGTCCAACAGCAACTCGTTCGCTGCTCTGCTTCCATCCACAGCAACTCGCTCGCTGCTCTGTTCCCATCCATAGCAACTTGCTCGCTGCTCTGCTCACGTCCATAGCAACTCGCTCGCTACTCTGCTCACGTCCATAGCAAACAGCTTAGCGCAGGTCCTGTCCACTAGCAACCAGTTCAGCTCAGCTCTCGTCCATCTGGGGCCTGGATGTAATTTATTGTTCCACAACAGCACTCCAACGCCTCTCTGGCCTCACCAGCTCACAGACTACAGATCAGACAACAGACTTCAGATCTTCAGCCCGTAGCAACAATCCCCACCTCTGTGGTGTTTGCCCGCATTAGCTTTTATCAGCAGAATATTAAACAGAATACTAGAAAGTTCCTGGAGAAACTTTGACGGGAGCTGCCAGGCTACTGCCCGTTAGCAGCCATCCTGAATACAAATGGCTCCAAATGTTCATAGCACACATCACAAAGTTATATTAAATTCTTGAAATGATAGTAAAAGGTGTTTGGGTTCACTTTCAGCTAACATTACACCAAATTTCAGCTAAATAGCATTAAAAATGGCAGAATTATGGTGTTTTTATCTTTTAGATAAGGCGGCCATCTTGGATATTTTAATTTTCAATCAAGGCTTATTAGAGCTAATTCTCAGCTACTAAGTTGCCAACTTTTGTCTCAATAGCTCTAAAAATGGCCGAGTTATGGCATTTTTTGTCTTTTAGCTATGGCGGTCATCTTGGATTTTTATTTTTGTTTTTTGTACGTGATAGAGAATGTCGTCAGCTACAACATCACCAAATTTCAGCTCTCTATGTATAAAGATGGCCGAGTTATGGCATTTTTTCTTTTTTAGCTATGGCGGCCATCTTGGATTTTTATTTTTGGTTTTGGTACGTGATAGAGGATGTCTTCAGCTACAATCTCACCAAATTTCAGCTCTCTATGTATAAAGATGGCCGAGTTAAAGCCATTTGAATGTAGCTATGGCGGCCATCTTGGATTTTTATTTTTGGTTTCCGTACGTGATAGAGGATGTCTTCAGCTACAACCTCACCAAATTTCAGCTCTCTATGTATAAAGATGGCCGAGTTTAAGCCATTTGAAAGTAGCTATGGCGGCCATCTTGGATTTTTGATTTTGATATGGCATTTGATAGGAAACATTCTAAGCTATCACCATACCAAGTTTCAGCTAAATATCACTAAAATTGACCATTTTATAGTATTTTGACTTTTTGACATTGTCGGCCATCTTGAAAGTTGGATTTTCAATTGAAATCGGTTAAGAATCATTGTCAGCTACCCATTTGCCAAATATAAGTTGCATATCTCAATCAAAATGGCCGCTTCACCTAATTTGCTTGTTCAAATGGCCGCTTCACCTAATTTCCTTGTTTGATTCAAAATGGCCGACTCACCTAATTAGCTAGTTTGATTCAAAATGGCCGACTCACCTAATTATCTTGTTTGATTCAAAATGGCCGACTCACCTAATTAGCTAGTTTGATTCAAAATGGCCGACTCACCTAATTAGCTAGTTTGATTCAAAATGGCCGACTCACCTAATTAGCTAGTTTGATTCAAAATGGCCGACTCACCTAATTAGCTAGTTTGATTCAAAATGGCCGACTCACCTAATTAGCTAGTTTGATTCAAAATGGCCGACTCACCTAATTAGCTAGTTTGATTCAAAATGGCCGACTCACCTAATTAGCTAGTTTGATTCAAAATGGCCGACTCACCTAATTAGCTAGTTTGATTCAAAATGGCCGACTCACCTAATTAGCTAGTTTGATTCAAAATGGCCGACTCACCTAATTAGCTAGTTTGATTCAAAATGGCCGACTCACCTAATTAGCTAGTTTGATTCAAAATGGCCGACTCACCTAATTAGCTAGTTTGATTCAAAATGGCCGACTCACCTAATTAGCTAGTTTGATTCAAAATGGCCGACTCACCTAATTAGCTAGTTTGATTCAAAATGGCCGACTCACCTAATTAGCTAGTTTGATTCAAAATGGCCGACTCACCTAATTAGCTAGTTTGATTCAAAATGGCCGACTCACCTAATTAGCTAGTTTGATTCAAAATGGCCGACTCACCTAATTAGCTAGTTTGATTCAAAATGGCCGACTCCCTAGGCTGCCACCTTACCGTGGTGGAGGGGTTTGAGTGTCCCAATGATCCTAGGAGCTATGCTGTCAGGGGCTTCATGCCCCTAGAAGGGTCACCCAAGGCAGACAGGTCCTAGGTGAGGGATCAGACAAAGTGCAGCCCAAAAACCCCTATGATGAGTACAATTAATGGACTAAGTTTTCCCTCGCCCGGACGCGGGTCACCGGGGCCCCACTCTGGAGCCAGGCCCGGAGGTGGGGCACGCTGGCGAGCGCCTGGTGGCCGGGCTTTTACCCATGGAGCCCGGCCGGGCACAGCCCGAAGAGGAGACGTGGGTCCCCCTTCCCATGGGCTCACCACCTGTGGGAGGGGCCAAAGGGGTCGGGTGCAATGTGAGATGGGTGGTGGCCGAGGGCGGGGACCCTGGCGGTCTGATCCTCGGCTACAGAAGCTGGCCATTGGGACATGGAATGTCACCTCTCTGGTGGGGAAGGAGCCTGAGCTAGTGTGTGAGGTTGAGAGGTTCCGACTAGAAATAGTCGGACTCACCTCAACGCATGGCTCTGGCTCTGGAACCAGTTTCCTTGAGAGGGGTTGGACACTCTTCCACTCTGGAGTTGCCCCTGGTGAGAGGCGCCGAGCAGGAGTGGGCATACTGGTTGCCCCCCATCTTGGTGCCTGTACGTTGGGGTTCACCCCGGTGAACGAGAGGGTAGCCTCCCTTCGCCTACGTGTGGGGGGACGGGCTCTGACTGTTGTTTGTGCCTATGCACCAAACGGCAGCTCAGACTACCCACCCTTTTTGGAGTCCTTGGAGGGGGTATTGGAGAGTGCGCCTCCTGGGGACTCCCTTGTTCTACTGGGGGACTTCAACGCTCACGTGGGCAATGACAGTGAGACCTGGAGGGGTGTGGTTGGGAGGAACGGCCCCCCTGATCTGAACCCGAGTGGTGTTCTGTTGTTGGACTTCTGTGCTCGTCATGGATTGTCCATAACGAACACCATGTTCAGGCATAAGGGTGTCCATATGTGCTCTTGGCACCAGGACACCCTAGGTCGCAGTTCGATGATCGACTTTGTTGTCGTCTCATCTGATCTGCGGCCGCATGTCTTGGACACTCGGGTGAAGAGAGGGGCGGAGCTGTCAACTGACCACTACCTGGTGGTGAGTTGGCTCCGATGGTGGGGGAGGATGCCGGTCAGACCTGGCAGACCCAAACGTATTGTGAGGGTCTGCTGGGAACGTCTGGCAGAGTCTCCCGTAAGACGGAGCTTTAACTCCCACCTCCGGGAGAGCTTTGAACACGTTCCAAGGGAGGCGGGGGACATGGAGTCCGAGTGGGCCGTGTTCCGCGCCTCTATTGTCGAGGCAGCTTATCGGAGCTGTGGCCGCAAGGTTGTTGGTGCCTGTCGTGGTGGCAACCCTCGAACCCGGTGGTGGACACCGGCAGTGAGGGATGCTGTCAGGCTGA
Source organism: Garcialebias charrua (assembly GCA_038048925.1). Taxonomy (NCBI): domain Eukaryota; kingdom Metazoa; phylum Chordata; class Actinopteri; order Cyprinodontiformes; family Rivulidae; genus Garcialebias; species Garcialebias charrua. Next base: position 21,708 of record JBBPBX010030893.1, read on the forward strand.
AGAAGGAGTCCTATTGGGCCTTTTTGGCTTGTGGGACCCCGGAAGCAGCTGATAGGTACCGGCAGTCCAAGCGGCATGCGGCTCGGGTGGTTGCTGAGGCAAAAACTCGGGCGTGGGAGGAGTTCGGAGAGGCCATGGAGAATGACTTCCGTACGGCTTCGAGGCGATTCTGGTCCACCATCCGGCGTCTCAGGGGGGGAAAGAGGTACGAGACCAACACCATTTATGGTGGAGGTGGCGTGCTGCTGACCTCAACTCGGGATGTTGTGAGTCGGTGGGCGGAATACTTCGAAGACCTCCTCAATCCTACTGGCACGTCTTCCACTGAGGAAGCAGAGCCTGGGGACTTTGGGTCGGGTTCTCCGATCTCTGGTGCTGAGGTCGCCGAGGTGGTTAAAAAGCTCTGCGGTGGCAAGGCTCCGGGAGTGGATGAGATTCGCCCGGAGTTCCTTAGGGCTCTGGATGTTGTAGGTGTAGTAATATAGGAAGGGGTCAGTTTACTGACTTACCTATATTTTAGATGTATAAATTGGCAGGGTTTAGACTGACACAAAAATACATCATTAATTAAATGAGTTCTCTCTTTTTCAGCTTAATACCAATAATTCTATACCTTGACCAGATGTAATTCACAGGAAACGTTAAACTTATGTTGGTACAGCAGGACTGCACCATTTATTTAACATAATTATAAATTACATCACACATTTGTACATGATTGGTTGATTATTTTTCCTATAATTAACTTCAGCACAGATGAAATATAGGAACAACAGAACAAGTGAAGGATGATATTTTACTCATTTCTGCAGGTACATTAACTTAGTTTCTGGCTTAGGAAGATAAAGGTTTAGGAGGAGAAAAATGGAGGAAGAAAAGTTAAGAGTCGGAGTTATCTTGATGTGTTTAACCAGAAACATGGCAGCTCTCCGGCTGAACTCGGCTACACGTTGGTACCCTTGGCAAAGCATTTGACGACTTGTTACCTCGTGAAGATGGTCAGTCTCCCTCGGTCCAGTTTGGTCAGTTCGTTTACCATTCTCAGCGTCTCCAGACGTGCGCCTTGACTCGAACCGAAAGTAACGGCAGCTCCTGGTGGTGTTGTTCAAGATAAGACGTTCCTTAAAGGAATGTCAATAAAGTGAAGCTTTTCACAGCTGGAAATTGATTTATAACAGGCATGTTATAAATCTTTTAACTGAATGACGAGTCCTTAGCGTGTGACTGGTGTTCATTCAGCTCTTTGGGGAACCTCATCATGGAATTGAGGTCCTCAGCAAACTCCGTCAGTTCCAGCAAAAGCTTAGAACTTTAAGGAAGGATCTGAGATCAGTGACTTGTTGTTCTTCTCTGATTGGTCCAAACAAACCAGTGGATGAAGGTCACTCGGATAGGAGAAGATCAGTTTTTAGAACAGAGAAGAAGTTGTTTAGAATGAAGACAGAGAAACAGATTAGACTGGAGCCAGCTTCATAAAACAACTGATTAAAACTGTGTTCTAACTTCTAACAAAACTGATCGAGTTCAGTCTGACATATTAATTCACTTTCACCGTTTGATTCATCATATGAAGAAGTGATCATTATTTTGAAATAACATTGGATTTCCAACTTGAATTAAACAGTTTGAATTAAACAGTCTTTGACTTAACAAACATTGAATTCAATAATGCTTATACAAGTAACACAAGGTTATTCATTAACACAAAAAGAGGAATAAGAGAGTCTCTTATGACTTATTGTGTTTTGATTCAAAATAATGTAATAAAATAGTGTTAATGTCTTTTTTCTGAGAGTATCAGTGAAAAGGTGTCACTGGGACAGTTCAAGTATCTGATATGTATATGAGGCCATTCTGTTGGTGTGGATGAGGCCTTGGGGGCATAATTATATATCAGAGTCAGAGAGTCAGAGAGTCTTTATTGTCATTTGCACCGCATGTGGTACATGTGATGAAAACGAGATTATGTACACAGGGTTGTGTATATATATATATA
>JBBPBX010030894.1:4751-34885 GCA_038048925.1 Garcialebias charrua
AAGGGTCTCCATTGAACACGGGTGTTTTAAATGCTGGTGTTCATTCATTTGGTGACCATGACCTGTTTAAATGGATTTAGTAACAGATATTATTATTTTGTTTTGCTTCAGGCTAAACTCTGAAGCTCTGAACAAGCGGTCTGCACTCTGGAAGTAAAATTAGACCAGCGGGAAGATGAACTCCATGCTGGAGAGATGAGCGCAGACGGCTTCATAACATCATCCAGGAGCTCAAGGTGAGTTACCGCCTGTTCAACCAGGAAGTACTGGTACACTAACACTCTCAGATACACATCCTTTAGGATTGTCTGTTTGTTGTCCACTGTTGTCATCACTCTTTGTTAAAATCATGTCTCTCTTGTAAATGAGTTCCTGAGGCTCAATGGAACTAAGCTGTATAAATCAAGGTTGAATGGAAAGATGATGAGGGGGTTTAGAGCCACAGGAGCATTTCTCTAGTTCTTACAACCATTTAAGTCACTTCCAATTTATTTTGATGTGTGATGAAGGAACTGGTCCTGTGAAGTTCTTATAACTTGTTTTTAAGGTCTTTTGTTTTAGTCTATTAATCTGACAATCTTTTTCCTCTCCGTGCTTTGATCACATTGTTTTGATGTTTTCACCTGTAATGCCCTTTTTCCACTTGCTGGCTCGGGTCGGTTGTTGCGCAATATTTGCGGGACGAACGCGCGTTGGACGCCATTTCCACCTCACATATGAGCCGTGCCGCACCGTGATTCGGGACCGATTTCAGAACAGGGTTCAGGCGAGCTGTAAGCGCGCCGTCCTCCACGTCATAACCACAGGGACGTAGCCAGAATTTTATAAGAGGCGGTTTCTTTAAAAGATATGTGGACCATGTTAAATGTACACACTTCAGTAGCTCACTGGAAACGCGTTGTGCCGCTGCTCCAAACCTTATGTAGACCAAGTGGGTTCGATTCCCACATGGTATAACTTTTATTTTTTTGGTTTTCGATTTATTCATTCCAGATTAAAAAAACACAAGAAAACTATTTACAAAACAACAAGAAATAAAACAATACATGAAATGAAAGGACGCAGAAGAAAATAATCCTATTATATCTGCCCCTTCTCAAACAATTCTTTTTTCAAACACTCGATTCAAACAACATCTTTTACGTTTGTCTTTTATTGGATACAAAAAAAGAGAAGAATGTGTTAACCACAGGCATATTAACTCCTTTTTTGTATCCAATAAAAGACAAACGTAAAAGAAGTTGTTTGAATCGAGTGTTTGAAAAGAAAATTGTTTGAGAAGGGGCAGATATAATAAGATTTTCTTCTTCTGCTTCCTTTCATTTCATGTATCGTTTTATTTCTTGTTTTGTAAAAAGTTTATGTGTTTTTAATCTAGAATGAATAAATAATTTAAGGAAAAGAAAAAAAGAAGAAGAGTACACTCAGCTTGGCAAAATCCAGTTCATCAGGAAAAATCAAGCTGTAAGTAAACCAAAATGGGAGGCAGTCTGCTCAACTGGGGTAATCTCCGTTAGAGAACGACAAGATGCTCTCAGGGACATTTTTCTTGCTGCTCAAATGGGTGCCAACTTTCCCAACACAACCACAGATAACACAACCACAGATAGGTTGGTGGTTTATCGAGACAAAGAATCTGGATTATTGGTCCGTGGCGGCAGAATACAGATCTTCAGAGAAGACAGAGTTGCAGTTCCCATCATACCCCATGATGCCTGGGAGTCAACACTGTTGGGTCGAGAAGCCCACAATACTGCACATGACGAAATTGCTGGAACCCTCTTGAAGATGAGACAGAAGGAGTTCAAAGGAACGTATGGAAAGTCAAACCAAAGAGGAATAAAACTCCAGATGTACCAAGTACAACTGCAGAATTGCGATCTTCCCAGTGGTTCATGGAAAGATTGAGTGGGAGGTGTGAAGTCAAATCAGAAAAAGAAAAAAAAAAACACTACATGCAGTCACATGGACCTAAAAGGAGGACGGACAATGAGAGAACAGGAAGCAGAAGAAAAGAGGAAGAGAGAGCCAAACAAATGGTAGTGGTGGACTCTTGACAAGAGATCTTAGTCAACCTGTGTGGAACTGGATGAATCTGTGAACGGGTGAAGAGGCAGCCGGTAAGACTAACCATATTGTTTGTAAGATTGAACTTTAAGGCTGCCTACATTCCTCCAGCTGGGCTTCCAGGGTGTCAGTCGGCTAATTAGCACCCATTAGCAGCAGCATATGAACTGAATATGAACTGAAGTAGTGGATTGTGGTGGAGAAACCTGGAGTTGTTTAATAGTTTGTTTATCATTGAACTGATTGTTGTGTGTTGGGTGGTGGATTTGGATGTTAAATTATGAAAGTTATTAAATATATGATGTTATTAAATATATGATGAACATTAAAAAGTAGATGTTTAACATTAAAAAGTAGATTGTTTAATAAATGTTATACAGAAGTAAAATTAACTTGAAATGCACTTTAAAGTTAACGTTAAATAGTTTAAGTAGTTGCTGGTTCATTTAAATTTGATTACTTTGTGGATGATTCTTGATTGGTTGCTCAATATTATTTATATAATTTATTTTCTGTGTAATTGAGTGAAAATAATTTATGTAAACTTTTATTTAGAAGTAATTGTATGTTCCTTTGGGTTTGTTTAAAGGTTTTTACCTGCTTCTGGACCAAATAGGAGCATTTCTTGACACTAATAAATGAATGGTGGTCAAAAAGAAGAAAATTGCTTGGTCCTTTGAGTAAGACCCTGTTAAATCAAGTTTGCATGAATTTATCCATCCCTTCTCAAGTGGGGAAGCCGCACAGTTCAAGAAGATAACTTCCACCATGTGTGAGAGAATAAGATCCTACACCTACACCCCGCCCACCAAAGGGTTACAGAAGTGAATGGAAACAAAGCTACATGTGAGCCGAACCGAATTGAACCGGACTGAACCAGACCGATCCGCTCTGGGCCGAGCGAGTGGAAAAGGGGCATTAGTCTTTGAAAATCCATCACTGATGAAATGATGACCTTTTCTTCCAGGGAAACATCAGGGTGTTTTGTAGGGTCCGCCCTCGCCTGGATGGAAGAGAGAGCGGTCACATCCAGCTCTCAGCAAACAACAAGTCGATCACGCTGACCAGAACTGAGGAGGTCAGAATCACGTCGGCGAATTGTTTTATTCTCCAGGCCACAACGGCCACTTTCTGTCAAAGAAAACAATGTATGAGCTGTGAAGTTTTTGTCAAAGAAAACAATGTATGAGCTGTGAAGTTGCTAACTTGTTTCTTTGGTTGTTGTTAACTTCTTGAGTGAATTCTGTTTTTTTTTTCTCTTCTGCTCGTCAGTCTCACACCGGAGACCGAAGAACTACTGGGAGGATCAATAGTTTTCCTTTTGACCGTGTGTTTGGCCCCCAGGCCTCGCAGCAGGAGGTAAATATGAACCAACCAAATCGAAGCTTTCTCATCTCTCACAGGAGTAAACTTCATTATTTTTTATTTTTGTCAGATTTTTGACGAGATCTCTCTCGTGATTCAGTCAGCCCTGGACGTCGACAACGTTTGTTGTTTCGCTTATGGTCAAACGGGAAGCGGGAAAACTTATACCATGGATGGGAAGGACGGTGACGACTTCATGGGAGTCATTCCAAGAGCCGTGCGACAAATTTTCACATCTGGAGAGAATCTGAAGTCGCAGGGCTGGGAGGTTGGGGGGGAAAAACTGAAATTTATTTCCAGAAACACTAATTTCACAGAACAAACTTGTGTCTGAGATGTGGTGGGAAGAAATAATCTTTACGGTCATTTAACACAGGTGTCATTTGAATCTCAGATCTCCTTCACTGCCAGCTTTGTTGAGATTTACAACGAGACCCTGCGAGACCTGTTGTACACCGGAGAGTCCAACAAAAGACCTGAGCACGAGATCAGGAGGACTTCAAACAACGAGGTGACCGTCACCAACCTCACCTACAGGAAGGTGGACGTAGAGGATCAGGTACAGCAAACACATTTCCTGGTGTGTTCAGCAACCAAAGTTGAGCCCTATAAAAGTTATAATTTAAAACTGATTATTAAGAATCAGTAATTTAGCCTGCATGCTCTTTCTCTGGTGTTTATCCGTTTTATTCTCATAAATAGTTTTGTTTCTCCTGCCAGGTCTTTGAACTCATCGCTTTGGCCAAGCAGAATCGTGCCACGGCCCAAACGGCCCAGAACGACCGCTCTTCCCGCTCCCATTCTGTGTTCCAGCTGCAGATTGAGGGGGAGAACACTGGGCGGGACGTTAAATGCAAGTGTGAATATTATATCTCTGATTCTGTGCTTTTAGTTCCACTTGTGTCTGTAAGTCTAAATGAAGTTACAGGAAGTGTCCCGTCGAGCTTTATGAAACTGTTGTTCTCATGATGCTTGGTGTTTGTTGCTTTTGGTCCTGTAGCCACTCTTTGCCCGGTGGACCTCGCAGGCAGCGAGCGGATGGAAACGAGTCATTCTCAGGGAGACCGCTTCAAGGAAATGACCTCCATCAACAGCTCCCTGTCACACCTGGGCATTGTCATCACTGCTCTGACCTACAAGGTGAGTCAACTGGAGCCCAAGACGACGAACGAAGGGCTCAGTTCAGGAGAACTGGACTTCTAACTGTTCATTGTGAATAAAACAAACTGTGTTTCAGCAAAGGCACGTTCCTTATCGCAACTCAAAATTGACACATCTCCTACAGGACTATTTAGGAGGAAACAGTACAACGTGAGTTTGTATTTTCAACATACGGTCACTGAGGTGTACTTCTGCAGAAACGCACGTCAGCTCAATGCACAATTTTTTAAATTCTTTTAATAAAATTTGTGAATAAACAGTAATGATTTTCTTGTGTCTTCAGCTTGATGTTCGTGAACATTTCTCCTGAGCCGGACAGCTTCAGAGAAACACTCAGCTCCCTCGAGTTTGCAAGCATGGTCAGTGACATCTGGAGTAATAATTCGCTTGTTTTCAGGCTGACTTTAGGAAATTATGACTTTTTATTTATTTTCATGCATTTCTCTGAAACCTGACTCGTGCGATGTCTTTGCAGGTCAATAAATGTTTAATTGGGACAACCTCCAACAGGAATTAAAGCAGGGGCGGCCGGCCAATAGGGGGCGCCAGGGCGCCGCCCCTCTGGAACATCTGCAGCTCTTAGCCATTTGAAAAATTTATTTATTTTTTTCTTATAGAAATGAAATGATAAAATCAAAACATTTTGAAATATATGCATGTTTTTAGTTGTGTAGGATAAATTTTTTGAGTAATGATGAGTTATATTTATTTAAAAAAAATGTTTTCTGATTGTGACATATTTCCGGTCCTCTGTGGGTGCCTGCATTTTCCCAGATAGCAAATGGATTGTGGACCAGGACTGTTCCGGATCTAGCGAAGGATCCGAAGTGGATGCTTAAAACAGATCCGGATTGGAGTCCATTTGCACTCCGGATCGGATAAGGATCACAGATCCAGATCGGATATGACCCAGACCCTATCCGGATCCACTCATTAAAGAGGGTTTTTGGGTACATCCGGCCCGGATCTGTTTTGGACCCGTTCATGGAACACTTCATCTGGTCCGAATCTGTTTTGGACCCGTTCATGGAACGCTTCATCCGGCCCTGATCCGTTTTGGACCCGTTCATGGAACGCTTCATCTGGTCCGAATCTGTTTTGGACCCGTTCATGGAACGCTTCATCTGGTCCGAATCTGTTTTGGACCCGTTCATGGAACGCTTCATCTGGTCCGATCTGTTTTGGACCCGTTCATGGAACGCTTCATCTGGTCCGAATCCGTTTTGGACCCGTTCATGGAACGCTTCATCTGGTCCGAATCTGTTTTGGACCCGTTCATGGAACGCTTCATCTGGTCCGAATCTGTTTTGGACCCGTTCATGGAACGCTTCATCTGGTCCGAATCCGTTTTGGACCCGTTCATGGAACGCTTCATCTGGTCCGAATCTGTTTTGGACCCGTTCATGGAACGCTTCATCTGGTCCGAATCTGTTTTGGACCCGTTCATGGAACGCTTCATCTGGTCCGAATCTGTTTTGGACCCGTTCATGGAACGCTTCATCTGGTCCGAATCCGTTTTGGACCCGTTCATGGAACGCTTCATCTGGTCCGAATCTGTTTTGGACCCGTTCATGGAACGCTTCATCTGGTCCGAATCTGTTTTGGACCCGTTCATGGAACGCTTCATCTGGTCCGGATCCGTTTTGGACCCGTTCATGGAACGCTTCATCCGGCCCGGATCCATTTTGGACCCGTTCATGGAACGCTTCATCTGGTCCAAATCCGTTTTGGACCCGTTCATGGAACGCTTCATCCGGCCCGGATCCATTTTGGACCCGTTCATGGAACGCTTCATCTGGTCCAAATCCGTTTTGGACCCGTTCATGGAACGCTTCATCCGGCCCGGATCCGTTTTGGACCCGTTCATGGAACGCTTCATCTGGTCCGAATCCGTTTTGGACCCGTTCATGGAACGCTTCATCCAGCCCGGATCTGTTTTGGACCCGTTCATGATACTCATATCGGAGGTGGATTAATTTGGTCCAGAACCTTTATTTATCATGAATTGAGAGAAGTAGCTAAAAACTTGTATACCAGCTCCAAAAAGACTCCATAACATCGAACCAGTTTAACATTGAACACATGAAAATAATTTCTTGTGAAGCTGCAAAATACCTAAAATTGGGTTTTGAGTAAATTTACAGTTTTGAGGCTGCACAATGGCGCAGTTGGTAGCACTGTTGCAGGTGTTAAAAGGAAACTGTTGTTCCATTTAAGATTAATGGTGTTGAGATCCAAACCATCTCAGTGTGTCCTCCCTAACTTTATCTCCCAGTTGTTCAACATGTGCTGTACCTCTGATGATCTCATTCCTGATCTTATCCATCCTTGTCTCTCCTAAGGAGAACCTCAACATCTTCATTTCTGCCACTTCCAGTTCTTTCTCCTGTCTTTGTCAATGACACTGTCCCCAGACCATAATAATTTTTTTTATTTAAAAGCACCTTTCAGGACACCCAAGGACACTTAACAAACCAATACAGTTCAAACATTTATCAGCGACAAATTGAAATACATCCCTAACATTGCTCCTGCTTGTTAATGTACGTTTAACATAAAAATAATTATAGTTACGATGAAAACAATTAAAAACGCAATACAAAAAACAGTCCATTTCTATACCCCCCTACTAAAATGGACTATTCCATCATGACATCACCCAAAAATCCAGGAAGTGCTGTATGCTGTTGAGCGAGCGGGAGACAGAAAAAAGATGAAGCGAACGCGAAGATACGAAAGCGGAGCGGAAAAATGTAAAAAGCGTGAAAAAACCAAAACGTATGTTTCTACACTACAGAAAGTGACATGTTTTTTAATGGGTCTAAAATGTCATCAACTGCTGATAATGACGGGCGGCCCATTGAAAGTGTGGGGGAACCGTCTGGGATACAGGAAGAAGTGAATGCCGCCGAGGCAGTGATGAAGATGAGGTAAGAGTTTTAGGAATAATTTTGTAGGTTGGGTAAAAGAAGTCCTGACAGTAATCAGCTGAGACAACCACTATTTTCATGTTTTCTTTCTGTATCAAAATATTAAAAGATATTCGGCCTAAATCTTCTGACTTAAAACGAGGAGAGATAGAGGGGATTTTATATTTTACCTACTTGTTTATTATATTATTAAAATATACAGACTATACATTCAATAGAATAGATCTAAAATATTCCACAGTTATTATTTTCTCAACCATTTTACAAAATATTTGACTGCTAGCTGCAGTATGTAGCTTTTTTTATGAACATATTTCTTCACTCTGTCACTACCTCCTGACAGACTGATGTTAGCCAGGTAATCTCTGAAAAAAAATAAAAAAAATATTGTCCCCTTGCTTCTCCAGGTGGTAAATAAGCATTTCTAAAAAGAAAAGGTGACCCGCCATTTTCCAGCCAATAAAAACAGAGTTTGTAACCAGCCAATAAAAACAGAGCTTGAATTTGAATCAGCCAATAAAAACAGAGCTTGAATTTGAAATTCAACAGACCACAAGGGGGCAGAGCCACATATGGCTCTGAGGGGGAGGGATCAGAATGCTTTGCCTGTTGAAAATATTTCTAACTGCTGCAGTTCTACAGAAACTGCATACTGAACCTTTAAACTTCATCAGACTATCGTTTTGTTATTTGGCCCATAGTCCCTCCATTAATTACATTACAAAGCACAACTTATAGCTTTCAGAGTAATGCAAAAACGTGTTTTAATAATGACTGGTTTGCTTTGGACAGAAATGCCACTGTTAGTTTAAAACAGAATCAAAAGAATAGGATTACTAAATTTAATTGTCTAAAATGTAAAAATTGATATAAATGAAAAGTGACATTATTTGAATCATTTAGTTTACAGTCTGTGTAAGTCTTAAGGTTTAAAAATAAGTCAAAACTTTCAGTCTTAATTATGGAAACTTGGATAAATGAGAGCCTTAATAATAATAATAATAATAATAATAATAATGAATTCAATTTATAACGCACTTTTCATTAATGAAAATCTCAAAGTGCTACAAAGTGCAACAGAATTAAATGTCAATAAAACAAGTAAAATCAATAACAGTATCAACTAAGATCAAAAGTAGAATCATGAGGAGGTAGAGTATGCTCGGTTGAAAAGAAAGGTCTTCAAGCCGCTCTTAAAGTCAACCACAGACTGTGGGGCTCTCAGACAGTCAGGAAGAGAGTTCCACAGGTGGGGGGCAGCCACACTGAAAGCCCGGTCTCCCATGGTCCTTAATTTGGTTCTCGGAATGTGAAGGAGATTACTGTTCTGTGACCGCAGCGACCGGGTGGATGAGTATGGAATAAGAATATCCTTCAGATAATCTGGTGAAGCTCCGTGTAAGCATTGATGTGTAATGAGAGCAGTTTTGTACTGAATTCTGTAGGTGACAGGAAGCCAATGAAGGTTATGGAGAATGGGCGTAATATGTTCAAATTTACGAACTCTCAACAAAATCCTTGCTGCACTGTTTTGAATATATTGAAGCTTCTGAAGGTTTTTGCCAGGGATTCCAATAAACAGGGAGTTGCAGTAGTCGAGCCTGGAGGAGACAAAAGCATGGACGAGCTTTCTCAGCATCGGAAAAAGTTAGAGATGGGCGAAGTCTGGAGATGTTTCGAAGATGGAAGAAGCAGGTTTTAAACAGATGCTTAATGTGATTTTCAAATGTAAGATTGGAGTCCATTTTTATTCCAAGATTTGTAACAGAGGTGGAGAGGGGGATGTCTTGACCAGAGAAGGAGATTGTTGTTATAGTAGATGTTTGTACCTGGTGAGGGGTGCCAATCAGTATGGCCTCAGTCTTGGAGCAGTTTAATTGAAGAAAGTTCTGATTCATCCATGCCCTAATTGCCTCCAGGCAGGCAGAGAGGGCAGTGAGTGAAGATGGAGATGACAAGGTGGAAGATGAGGAGGCTCCAGTCCTGATGTAAAGCTGTGTATCGTCGGCATAACAGTGAAAAGCCTTCACATGTATTAAATGTAATAATGTCTTATTTTTCCTTTTATTTCCTCCAACACCAACATATATATATTTTTTTCCAGATGCAGTCTTTAAACATGCATCATTAAAGACCAGAAACAAGACAGAAGACAACGTTTATAGAAGTCCAGCTGAATAATAAAGGTAATTCATGATCACTTAATGCTGTAAAAAGTGTCTCATGCCTGGACATCTTGCTGTTCATATCGAGCCAGTGTGTGAATTCATCTCAAAGTACCACATACAGAATATGTAATATAACGTTAAAATAATTAAAGTTGTGAAAATCTTCTAATTTAGGAAAATATATTTCTACTGTATTGCTCACATCTACCCTCTCTATTAGTTTGGGTTATTTAGTGTTGTAAGACTTGATTTAGAGCCTTTTATTGCAATAAAACATGTTTTGCAAAAAGACTTTAAAGGATATTTGTACCTTATTAAAGTAGAGAAAAAAAAACGGTTGCTTTTATTGTCTAGTTCCCAGTATTAGAGTATGAACATGAAAATCTTTGACCTTCAGGGCTGGGCCTAATGGTACATTTAGGCTGACTTGGGGAAGGGCCCCTTTACAAAGGTTTACCTGGGGCCCCAAAATGTCTAAGTCCGCCACTGACAAGTGCTACCATATTCTGTGACCCATATTGCAACGACCTGAGTCAATTGAAGCAAACTGAAGCAACTTAATGACACCTGGGGAAACCTGTGCAGGTGCTTTGAGTTTTGTAGATGATTAGTGTGTCACACTCAGTTTAAAACATTCATGTCTTGCAAAATTTGGGCTGATTTGATTTGGGTTGACTGGGCAGCACGGTGGCACAACTGGTAGAGCTGCTGTCTCTCAGCGAGCAGGTCCCCGGTTCAAATCCCGGTCTGGGGGCCTTTCTGGGTGGAGTTTGCATGTTCTCTCCGTGCATGCGTGAGTTTTCTCCGGGTGCTCCGGTTTCCTCCCACAGTCCAAAAACATGTTAGGCCGATTGGTGACCCATTTTTATTTTACAGAAAAGAGCAATAAGGATCATCACCAGAAAGCATTATTACCATCCAGCAAATGTATTGATAGTTTAAGATTTACCTGACTAAATAAAGGTTGAATGAATGACTTGTTTAGCAAATTAAAATTACTGAAATTTTATGATTTGGTTGACTACAACATACTCTTAATATTGTACAAGGCGCAAACCTTCACATTACCCTCAAATATTCAAATGCTTTTTGTAAAAAGACAGAGTACTTAACAATCCTAAGGGTACTGATATTTTTGTTAAGCCAAAACATAGTACTAGTTTAAAGAGTAGGTCTACTTTAATTTATGGAATAGGTCTATGGAATGGTTTAGAAAACGATATCAAAGTTGCAAAAACAATGACTGTTTAAAAAAAATGAATAAATGTAGGTTTCTGGAAAAATATTTATAAATTGTTGTGTTTCAAATATTATGAATGGTAAAATATGATGAGTTATTTATTGTGTAATTTTATTGTATGAATTATTGTTGTTTGAATTGATTGTTTGAATTAATTTTGTTAAAAAGGGGCAGACATAAGATTTTATCTTCTGCTTCCTTTCATTTCATGTAATGTTTGAAATTTTATTCATGTAGAATTGTAAATAGTTTTGTGTTCTCTTAAATTTGAAATGAATAAAGAATCTAAACTAAACTCTAAATCGACCCTGGGTGTGAGTGAGACAGGTCCCTCTTGTAAATGAGTCCCCGTGGCTCAACGAGGCTAGCCTGTATAAATAAAGGTTGAATGAATGAATTAATGATTTCTCCACAGTATTCTAATTTTTTGAAATTCTGTTTTCATGAGTTTCATGAGCTGGAAGCACAAATTATGTAAAAACAAACAAATACTTGAAATAGTTTAAATTATGGGCTCTGAATCTATCATCTATTAAATATTAACTTTTTGAATGGAATTATGGACGTTAAACAACGTTTCCATGATATTCTAATTTTTTGGAAAGAGTCTGTACCGGTATAATCCATGCAGCTGAGAGGGACACCAAATCTTCCTACGTGGTTCCTGTTTGGTTCCTTCTCTTCAGCCGGTACGAGAAGACACCTGGAGGACGGAGAGGAAGAAAGAAGTTACAGTGAAAAACTGGAGAAAATGCATTTTCTGTGAAAAAACAGAGCTCTGACAGATTCATGTTGCTGAAATCTGTTGAAGCTGAAACTGAGTTGTCAAAGCTCACAGAGAAGAACACTAAACACTGAAAGTAATAAAATGCCAGTTAAAAGTAGCAAAACGTTTTCTAAAAGTTTGAGAATGAACTTTCTTGTTTTCTAAAAGTAGCATAAGAAGACAAAAATAGACCAAGTATGTTGAAGACAACAGTGTCTTTAAAAGAATCAGAACTCTTGATGTCTTTCTGACACTTGAACGGTTAAAACAGCACAGAGTGTGCAGAAATAATCACATGTCAAAAGAAGTCTGGAAGAAAAGAAAGAATAGAGAGAAACAGGAAGACTCTAGTGAAGGCTGACTCCACACAATCCACAGAGTGAAGGCCCTCATTCACTGAGGGACTTACCTGAGAGATGTTCACTCTGCTCAGTTTCTCCACGGCGTCGGGGAGGCGGGTCATGATGTCCAGAACCTCCCCTGACAGTTTGGCTCCTCCCACATCTCCTCCTCCGCTCGACTCCATGGTGACTTTTTTGGCTTTGCACAGAGGCTTGCTGATCTCCTCTGCCATCTGATGAGAGACAAGCATGACGAAACATTAAAACTAGAAACTAAATAAATGTATTTATTACATGAAGTCAGTCAGAGGGAGGGCGCAGGCCTTCTCATACATCTTTAGCTCATAAGACTACACCAGGCGGTAAAATCTTTAGGTAGAAGATGCTTCTTCTCACCAGAGGCAGTTTTTCCAGCAGCATGTCCACCATGGCTCCATCCTTGTACTTCTGGAAGGTATGAATGGAACTCATAATATTCTGTGTAGCCGACTGCAAAGATCATGTTTGGAATTATTCTTCATAGAAAACATTTGATTCTCTCACCTTTAACCAAAAAAATGTCTAATGTGCAAAACTAGGATCAATGTTTTGCTTTGACCTGGGCACCAGAATTCAGAAAGCAGAGAATCTGCTTGTTACAATATTTTAATAAATACACTGACAGTAACAAATACTTAAAATAAACTTTAAAAAGTGTTATGAACTCTGGTTGAAAGACAAAATCACAGGACTGTGATAAACTTCGGCAAACTTTTAACAGTCAGACAGCTCCTTTTATTTGATGTGTGGTTATTGTTTGTGTCCATATTAAAAGGTATCTTTATATTTTTCTGTAGTTGACAACACTCAGACTCTTTAGCATGTTATTTTTGTTTTTCCTAATTAAATAGTTAGCTTACTTTTCCTCATTTTATTTTAATGTTTAATTACAATTGGTATCCAAACAGTCAATCACTGTAACATAAAGTTCTGAAGTCATTCATTCATAATTCATTCCATTTCTGTAAATAATCTATATTTGTAAACAAACCATCTTTTGTACATTTATACTTCAAGGTTTTCTCCAAGTTTCTTACATTTGATTCAGGGTGGTCACTTAAAGAACCATAAAATGAAAAGCAACAGAGTTAATGTTGCTGTCCACTAATATTAATGTTTGTTTATTCTATGGTTTATATTTCCTAATAAAACATGAGGTTTTTAAGACAGATGAGCTACAAACACTGCAACATGGAGTTCTCGTGTACCTGGAGCTGGTAGGCCATCTCTCTCAGCCTTTTTGGTGTTCACTTCAATATCAGAAGCTGCTTTTTCAGCTCGTAGTCTCTCTGGGCCTTGGCCATGTCGATCTCGTTCCTGTACTGAGCCGACATTTTCTCCTGCATCGCGTGAGCCTCCTGCGGGGAGACACGGAGAGGAACAGAGAAATGAGGAGAACAGGAGGGATCAGTGAGATGAGCTCCTCTGAGAAAAATAAAGAAGTGCTGTTTGAAGATGGTGGAAACAGAACTGATCAACTAAATGACTTTTAACAAAACAAATGATCCAAATCAAATACTGTCATGCAGCAAAGAGGATGTTTCTGTTGGAAAGAGACTGTTACAGGAGCTTCACAGGAATAAGATCATCTCACCCTGATCACAGCATCCCTCTTGTTCTGGGCCTCTCCGATCAGAGCATCCTTCTGCACCTGAGCTGTTCCACCTTTTCCCAGAGAGTGCAGATAGTCCTGTTTCAAATAAAGAGGAAAACAACTGCATGTTAAAATGTAGAAAATCACTTTTAGTTAAGAAGGAAACATATCTCCTTAAAGCAATCCATCCATTTTGTTTTACACGAATGGGACAGAAGATCCCACCTGGTCATCATGAACATCTTTGAGAGTGTAGCTGACCTCGCTGATCCCCATGTTGACCAGGTCACACGACGCCACCTTGAAAACCTGCTCAGAGAACTTCTTCCTGTCCTTGTAGATTTCCTGTCAGACAAATAACCGGGCTGTGAACGCTGGAGCACACTCTGGATCATAAACTAGCTATTAGTCATGTAGAAAGCATGTTTTCATATTTGCACTCTTTGTGAGTTCAATAAAACACATAATAATGTTTAATGTTTGTTACTGCTGTAAAGTGTTACTTTGAAGAAACTTGCCTCGACAGTCAGGTGGGCGATGAGGGCCCGCTGGTGGCCCTCCAGAGTCTCCAAAGCCATCCGAGCCATTTCAGCCTCCGACTTGCCCAGAAACATCTGGCAGGCTGCGGCCAGCATCTGTTTGTTCTGACCCTGGATCTTCATCTGTAGAAAACAGTAACACGCTTAGGTTACAGGATATTATCTAACGTGCACAAAAAATACATCTCCAGATAAAATCTGTTTTTTTAAGAGGTAGAAAAACTGAAATCTGTTGTTTAAACCATTTTATAAACAGAAAAGAGAAATGATTTTCAGAGTATTGACCAACTTTATTTTGTTTTTTAAAAAGTAAACTACACTAGAATTTAAAACCATCAACACAAACGATACAATACTAAGATTGTTGTATTTTAGAAAACTTGTTAACTTTTTAGGACAAAAGCTCAACACAAACCTACTAAATATTAATATATTTGATTGTTTAGCAGAGTTCATGTGACACTTGGTGGCCGTTTTCTTCTGATGATCTGCAGAAACTACCCGTTAATGAGTTTTCACTCATCCTTTCAGAGCATCATGTCGTGTCCTCCTGTTGGACCTTCAGTGAAGCGCACTGACCTGAGCGATCCCAGTAACAGAGACGGGAACTCCACGACGAGTGTAGACCTCATCGCTCTTCACATTCAGAGTCACAGTGTTCGATCCTGGAGGGGCAGAGGAAGACATAAAGAGGACGGCTGATGGACGCTAAGTTGCACTAATGGAGTGTATTAATACCACATATTCCTGTTTTGCTGCCACAAAAATCAAATTAAACATTAACTTTGTCTTCAAGGTAACTGGACTGAACAAGCAGGAACTACATGTGAACTGTAAGACCCAAATCAGACCAGTTTGGAACCTAAAGACGGCCGTTAGGCAAAATTAAGTGTTGTTGGTAAAGATAACTATGAATGAAGCTTTCCTTAAAATTAAATAACACTGTATATTGTGGCTTTTACTTTTTAAATCATTCAAAACAACCAATATTTTATCCATATTACAATAAATCTGTTTTTACCCATCAGTTTTGATTTTTGGTAGTTAAAAAGTGTGTGCTAAATGTCAAAGATATTTGATGTTGCTGTTGGTGTATGCAACAACGTGTGGACCAAACTCAGTGTTTGCTACCTCTGAATCTGCTGAATGCAGGGGATGACGAAGACGCGACCTCCAGCGATCATCAGAGGAGGAGAACGACAGAAGACTGAGGAAACAGAACAAGCACAGCGTCAGATCACAGGTCACACCAGGATACCAACCTTTATTAGACTTTTTTCACTATAAAATGTATTAATTTAAATGGTTATAAACACTTGGATCCTATCTTTAACTGGCAACCTTAAAATGTGTGAGGATCATCATCTTACCTGACACCACCATAGCCTCGTTAGGACCACAGGTGTAGAACATGTTTGCTGCTTCTCTTTTTGACTGAAAAATATAGTAAATTAATTAATAAATCTGTAAAACAGCTAATAATAAACTCACATGTTTAGGTCTTTTGCTACAAAACATTTTATTTTTAGTCTTTTATTTTGATAATTACAGCCTGAAATGTTGAATAATTGTGTTTTTGCTGCTGATGGAGGGACTGAGGGAGGGGTTGTGACGGGAAGCAGACGTAAATTTAATTTACCCAAAGGTAAAAGAAAAAAAGAGAAACGGTTTAAAGATAAACAGAAACGCAAACTATCAGTCACATAGAAAAGCGGGCATTTTAAATTATGTGCACATCTCTCTGCTGAGAGCTGCAGGAACCACGTGACCGCCTGTCGGCGACTTCAAAGAGTGTCGCAACTCTCTCTCACCCAACCAGCCATAAGTGACTAATGAAAAAAAACTTTTACCTTAGCAACAGAAATGTCCCACTTGTGGTTCAGGGCTGGTTACAATGTCTGATGAACCCAGTAGCAGCACTCACTGCAACAACAGACCAAACAGCCAACACCCTGGAGAATGAATGTTTGGCACACCCGGTGAAGCTCATTAACACTAATGAGCCAAGAAGCCACACTGAAGGTGGAGGCGGGTGAACAGGGCAAGGTGTGTTCAGGGGCCCAACAAGAGTGGGAATTTACAGCCACTTTACCATTGAACTAATAAACCACCTGGTTACAGATAATTATTGTTTGAATTGATTGTTTTGAAAAGGGGCAGATGTACCGGTAATACGATTTTTTTCTTCTTTCTGCTGCCTTTCATTTTATATTTTACTTTTATAAGATTGTGATTGTTGTGAATTTATTTTTATAAAATGAATAAATAAATAAAACTAAATATCACAGCATTCATAAAATCCCGTTCCATATTTTTTAGGATGATTTCAGGAAGACACAACATTGTTTTTAAAGACTACATAATTTATGATGGAATAGTATTACCTTTTTCTTTCATTGTAATTAGTGCCTTCATAAAGAAGCAATGTTCATTCAACCTTTATTTATACAGGCTAGCCTCATTGAGCCACGGGGACTCATTAATAATAATAATAATGAATTCCATTTATAATGCACTTTTCATTAATAAAAATCTCAAAGTGCTACAAAGTGTAATAAAGCAAAGATCAAAATAAAACAAGTGATAAAATCAAATAAAATCAATAATAATATCGACTAAGATCAAAGATAAAATCATGTGGATGCAGATTAGGCTTGCTTAAAAAATAAATAAAATAAAACAAGTGATAAAATCAAGTAAAATCAATAATGATATCAGCTAAGATCAAAGATAAAATCATGTGGAGGCAGAATAGGCTTGCTTAAAAAGAAAGGTCTTTATGCTGCTTTTAAAGTCAACCAGTGACTGTGGAGCTCTCAGGTCGTCAGGGAGGGAGTTCCACAGGCGGGGGGCAGCCACACAGAATGCTCATTTACAAGAGGGACCTGTCTCACTCACACCCAGGGTCAATTTAGAGTCACCAATCAGCCTAACATGCATGTTTTTGGACTGTGGGAGGAAACCGGAGCACCCGGAGAAAACCCACGCATGCACGGAGAGAACATGCAAACTCCACCCAGAAAGGCCCCCGGACCGGGATTTGAACCGGGGACCTGCTCGCTGAGAGGCATGTTCACATGTAACAGACATTTCAGCTTTGTGAATAGTTGCGGTTCTGGGGTGGGGCCAACAAGGGCCGGTGCCCGTGTAACACGGAGCCTGGCCCTACCTGTGGCCCGCCCTCCGAGCAAGAAGCAAAAACCATCCGATACCAGCCTTGTTTACGTTTCAGATTTTTGATCCAACCTGTCGATATTTTCCGATCCATGATGCACGTTGGCTTCAAACTATGGAATGGATTTCCTGAACGGAGGCGTGTCTCATATGAACGTTGGTTACGTATTGTAACCCCAGATTCTATGAGTAATTAGCGTAGCCCTTTAGCTCCACCTATTGGATACTCCCCTTTGTGTCAGCATCCTACTGAAAACCTTTTAGTCCACGCCCACCTCCCACCCCTCGAGTCGATTTTACCCATCGACACTGGGGTTTCTGCCTCCAAAAATAGCCAGTCATTCAGCCATTTAGGATACAGAGTGTTAGACGAAGACTCAGAGGAGGGAAACGTGTCAGGAGACAGAGGGAGAGGAGGAAAGTGAAGAATGTAGGACTGAGGGTTGCAACTCTAAATGTGGGGACAATGACAGGCAAAGGTAGAGAGCTGGCTGACATGATGCAGAGAAGAAAGGTAGATGTTTTATGTGTCCAAGAGACCAAGTGGAAGGGCAGCAAGGCTCGCAGTATTGGAGCAGGGTTTAAACTGTTTTACCATGGTGTGGATTAGGGGTTGAACGAGTACATAATTTTTAACCTCGACATTAACATAAAAAAACTCGAACGACGCTCGAGTAGCCGATGACGTCACAGTGTCTTACGATGCAAAATAAATAAATAAATATAAATGCCTAAAAACGTCTTTACAAAAAGAAAAAAAAGACCAACAAAGCATTGGGAGCATTTATTATGCTCCTATCATTTATCATACTGCACATAAGTCACAGGAAAAACAAAACTATTAGTTATATTAATAATATTAAAAGTGAAAGTATAAGGCGATGAAAACCGAAACTTAAAAAACAAATGGGGCCACAGCCACACCGTACCACCGCCTGCAGCTGTGCAATTTAGGTTTACTTTTAGAGATTGTGTTTATAGATTTTTAATAGCTCTAGAGAGATGAATATTTGTTTTTTTTGTTTGTGAAACGAGAGAGATGAAGCCGTTTCGACCGTGTTATATATGGGACCTGCATTGCAACACTGCCCTCTGCTGTCACAACAATCTACTACGGTGTTCAAAGCAAAGAACGTCAACAGGATGTTTCAATGAGTGGCGCAATTTATAAAATTATAAACTGTTTTACCTTTTTGACAAGACTGGACCAGCTTCATAGATCCGTGCGCACAAAGGAATCCATTTTGTAGCGTCTACTAAAAGCTAAAAGCTACCCCACGCTCTGTTTTTATCACGTGATGACGTCACTACGGGTAGTCGAGGTGGACAAAAAAGCCTTGAAAGAAGTCAAAGCACCCGATCTGTCGAAAACTCGGTTATTCTGTTAATGCACTAGTGTGGATAGAAAGAGAAATGGAGTAGGGGTGGTCCTGAAAGAGGAGTTGGCAAAGAATGTAGTAGAGGTGAAGAGAGTGTCAGATAGGGTGATGTGTCTAAAGGTAGAAGTAGAAGGTCTGATGCTAAACATAGTAAGTGGTTATGCTCCACAGGTTGGATGTGATGAGGAGGAGAAAGATAAATTTTGGAAAGATTTGGATGAAGTGATAGAGAGTATTCCCAGGGAGGAAAGAGTGGTGATTGGAGCAGACCTGAATGGACATGTTGGTGAAGGAAACAGAGGGGATGAGGAAGTGATGGGTAGGTTTGGTGTCAAGGAAAGAAACCAGGAAGGACAGATGGTGGTGGATTTTGCCAAGAGAATGGAAATGGCTATAGTCAATACCTATTTCCAAAAGAGGGAGGAACATAGAGTGACCTATAAGAGTGGAGGAAGGAGTACACAGGTCGACTACATTCTGTGTAGAAGAGGAAACCTGAGGGAGATTGGAGACTGTAAGGTTGTGGCAGGGGAGAGTGTGGCCAGACAGCATCGGATGGTTGTGTGTAGAATGACTGTTGTTGCGAAGAAGAGAAAAAGAGTAAAATCAGAGAAGAAGACCAAATGGTGGAAGCTAAAGAAGGAAGAATGTTGTGAG
The DNA here is from genome assembly GCA_038048925.1 of Garcialebias charrua. Taxonomy (NCBI): domain Eukaryota; kingdom Metazoa; phylum Chordata; class Actinopteri; order Cyprinodontiformes; family Rivulidae; genus Garcialebias; species Garcialebias charrua. The sequence goes on from JBBPBX010030894.1 coordinate 24,172, forward strand.
AAATTCAGAGACGAGCTGTTAAAGGCTCTGGGTGGTAAGAAAGAGCTTCCAAGTGACTGGGCTACTACAGCAACAGTAATTAGAGAGACAGGTAGGAAGGTACTTGGTGTGTCATCTGGACAGAGAATGGATGATAAGGAAACCTGGTGGTGGAATAGTGAAGTGCAGGACGCCATTCAAAGAAAGAGATTAGCCAAGAAGAAATATGACAGTGAGAGGACTGAAGAGAGGAGACAGGAATATAAGGAGATGGGACATAGAGCAAAGAGGGAAGTAGCTAAGGCAAAGCAGAGGGCGTACAATGAGTTATATGGGAGACTGGACACTAAAGAGGGCGAGAAGGACTTGTACCGATTGGCAAGACAGAGGGATCAGGCTGGAAAGGATGTGCAGCAGGTTAGGCTTATTAAAGATGGGAATGGGAATGTTCTAACAAGTGAGGAGAGTGTGATGGGAAGATGGAAGGATTACTTTGAGGAGCTAATGAATGAAGAGAATGAAAGAGAAAGAAGAGTGGAGGTAATAGAAACTGTGGACCAGGAAGTGGGAAAGATTAGTGAGGGTGAAGTCCGGAAAGCTCTGAAAAGAATGAAGAAGGGGAAGGCAGTAGGACCTGATGACATACCAGTGGAGGTTTGGAAATGTCTCGGAGAGATGGCAGTGAGGTTTTTGACTCAAATATTTAATGGAATATTTGAGGGTGAGAAAATGCCTGAGGAATGGAGAAGAAGTGTGCTGGTTCCCATTTTTAAGAACAAGGGTGATGTACAGAGTTGTAGCAACTACAGGGGAATTAAGTTGATGAGCCACACAATGAAGATCTGGGAGAGAGTTGTGGAAGCAAGACTTAGACAAGATGTAACTATCTGTGAGCAGCAGTATGGTTTCATGCCAAGAAAGAGCACCACAGATGCCATCTTTGCTTTGAGGATGTTGATAGAGAAGTACAGAGAGGGTCAGAAAGAACTCCATTGTGTGTTTGTGGATTTAGAAAAAGCATATGACAGGGTACCAAGAGAAGAGGTGTGGTATTGCATGAGGAAATCTGGAGTGGCAGAAAAGTATGTTAGACTGGTACAGGACATGTATGAGGACAGCAGGACAGTGGTGAGATGTGCTGTGGGTGTGACAGATACCTTCAAGGTGGAGGTGGGATTGCATCAAGGATCGGCTCTGAGCCCCTTCTTGTTTGCTCTGGTGATGGACCGACTAACAGATGAGGTCAGGCAGGAATCCCCATGGACTATGATGTTTGCAGATGACATTGTGATCTGTGGTGAGAACAGGGAACAAGTGGAAGAGAACTTGGAGAGGTGGAGGTATGCTCTTGAAAGAAGAGGAATGAAAGTCAGCCGTAGTAAGACAGAGTACATGTGTGTGAATGAGAGGGAGGCCAGTGGAACAGTGAGGCTACAAGGAGCAGAGGTCACAAAGGTGCAGGACTTCAAGTACTTGGGGTCCACTGTCCAGGAAAATGGGGAATGTGGTAAAGAGGTGAAAAAGAGAGTCCAGGCAGGATGGAGTGGATGGAGAAAAGTTTCAGGAGTGATTTGTGACAAAAAGGTGTCAGCAAAGGTCAAAGGAAAAGTTTACAAGACAGTGGTGAGACCAGCTATGTTGTATGGTCTGGAGACAGTGGCATTGACAAAAAGACAGGAGAAAGAACTGGAAGTGGCAGAAATGAAGATGCTGAGGTTCTCCTTAGGAGTGACAAGGATGGATAAGATCAGGAATGAGATCATCAGAGGTACAGCACATGTTGAACAACTGGGAGATAAAGTTAGGGAGGCCAGACTGAGATGGTTTGGACATGTCCAGAGGAGGGACAGTGGGTATATTGGTAGAAGGATGTTAGAAATGCAGCTGCCAGGAAAAAGACAAAGAGGGAGACCAAAGAGGAGATATATGGATGCAGTTAGAGAGGACATGGAGGTAGTTGGAGTGAGGACAGAGGATGCAGAGGACAGAGTGAGGTGGAGGAGGATGACTCGCTGTGGCGACCCCTGAAAAGGGAAAAGCCGAAAGAAGAAGAAGAAGAAGAAAGAAGTGGCCCAAGAGCTAAAGGGCTACGCTAATTACTCATAGAATCTGGGGTTACAATACGTAACCAACGTTCTATTTCGTAATTAGGCTCCGCCCTTTAGCTCCGCCTATTGGAATAAAGGGCGTAGCAGGATATAGTCTATGCCACACTGGATCCTAACCAATGTGCAACGTCTGCTAGCCCAATCACATTTAAGCACTTCCTTCCTCATGCATACTATATACAGATACCCTGTATCTGGAAGCATTGAGGAAGGGCAGGTGGTGGGCTGGAGGAAGGGCCTGCAGGCCTCTGATGCAGCCTCCAGGCATGCCCTGCTGCTATGCAGCATGCATCAACATTGATGCTCGATTGTGTTTTTTTGTTGTTGTTTGTTTTGTTTTGTGCTTGCAACATTGTCAGAGAGAGGAACACTCTCTGGCTGCCACCCTTCAATAGGGTAAAAACTGAACTGTTACTTGAACTATGTACAGAGAACAGTTAGAACAACATTCAAAAACCACAGTAAACAATCTCTGATACTGATGGTGAACATCTTCCACTTCCTGTCTATCAGCTGTGGGGATAACCAAACACTTCAGGAGGTATTCCCTGCAGTTCTCCAAAATTTTAGAAAAATTATTTGTAACTAGATTTGATTTCTTTCTGGATAAATATGATATCTTAAGTAAAAGTCAATACGGGTTTAGATCAAATAACTCAACTTCCATGGCTCTCATGGAATTGATGGAACATGTTACCACAGCTGTTGATAAAAAACAATATTGTCTAAGTGTGTTTGTCGATCTAAAAAAGGCATTTGACACTATCGACCATTCAATTCTACTCGAAAAACTGGACAAATATGGTATTAGAGGAACAGCTCTGCATTGGATACGTAGTTATTTGCATAACAGAAAACAGTTTGTACATATGAACAATGTAAGATCTGGCCTCTGTGGTATTTCATGTGGCGTGCCGCAGGGTTCTGTGCTGGGACCGAAATTGTTTATTTTATATGTTAATGATTTGATGAATGTGTCAGGTATCCTTAGATGCGTCCTTTTTGCTGACGATACTACCGTTTTTTGTTCTGGTGATGATTTGAAACATTTGATTGACTTGATGAATAATGAGTTTGTTAACATACAAAGTTGGTTTAATTTAAATAAGTTATCATTGAATATTGATAAAACCAATTATATGATTTTTAGCAAAAAAAAAGATAACCACAGTTTTTCCTTTCAAAATAAAAATAAAAAAAGGCGTTCAATACAGAATGCGTTCAATAGAGAATACTTTCAAAATTAACGGTGTTGAAATAGGTAGAGTCAGTAAAATGAAGTTTCTAGGTGTAATTATTGACAATAAATTATCATGGAAACAACACGTAAATTCTGTTAAAACTAAATTATCCAAATCCACAGCAGTATTATATAAAGTAAAGGATTTATTGAATGATAATGCCTTGTATTTGTTATACAACACAATTATAGTACCACATTTAATTTATTGTGTTGATGTCTGGGGAACAGCGTGCAAAACCTTGACAAAGCCTATTTTCATCCTTCAAAAAAGAGCTATAAGAATTATAACAAGAATGCATTATTATCATCCAACAAACAATCTATTCTATAAAATGAAACTATTGAAGTTTTACGATCTAGTAGAATATAATATTTACTTACTAATGCATAAAGCTCAAAACTACAAACTACCTCATAATATTCAAAAGCATTTTTTAAAAAGAGAAAGCTGTTACAATCTTAAAGGAACAGACATTTTTGTTAAGCCACAATTTAGAACCAGTTTAAAGGGTCGGTTTACTTTAATGCATGGAATAGATTTATGGAATGGTTTGGGACATGATGACAAAAAAATTGAATCAATACCTTTATTTAAAAAGTTGATTAAATATAAATTCTTAAATAGATATCTACAAATGCAAAATTGTTAATTTATTAAACATCGACAATTGTTATGGGTTATGAATTTTTGTTCATGAATGATTATTGTTTGATTTGAGTGTTAAATAGAATTTTGTTTTTAAGAAGGGGCAGATACTATAAGAATTTTATTCTTCATCTGCTTCCTTTCATTTTAAATTTGTTTTTTTGCTTTCTATACATGTTTTTGAATTTGTTGCTTTGTGTTTTAAATTTGAAATGAATAAATTACATACAATACAATACAATACAATACAATACAATACTTATCCAGGACTCCCAGTACTGAATGAGTCATAGAAAAGGTAGAAACATCTCGTAGATAGAAACGCATGAAAGAACAGGGCGAGCTCCACGCCGCCGCTGAACAGATATCACTGACCGACATCCCACCATGTAGAGCTATGGAGGAAGCCATCGCTCGCGTGGAAATGTGCCTGCAGGGTCATAGGAGGTTCTTCTCCAGCAGCTTTGTAGGCCTCTGTTATGGCTTCGCACAGCCAGTGAGAAAGGCGTTGCGAGGACAGCACGTCCAGTTGAATTGTCCCTATAATGAACAAACAAATTTTGAGAGTGACGCACACTTACTGTACGTGCCACATAGCATCTGATAGCTCTGACCGGACACAATAAATATGACCTAGCTTCCTCCTCTGATGCATGAGGAGGGAGATGGAACCCACTCAGTGTTATTGTCCGACTGCTGTTGATGCACTTTGGTATGAAAGCCGGGTTAGGCCTCAAAGTTGCAGAGCTGCCATCAGGTTTAATTTGTAAACAAGAGGGAGCCACAGAAAGTGCATACAAGTCACTCACCCTTTTCGCAGACGTGAATACTAATAACAAGATAGTTTTAATGGACAAAAACTTCATTGTCACCTCCTCTAAAGGTTCAAAAGGAGCTTTAGTTAAAGCGCCTAGAACTAAGGTAAAATCCCACTGGGGGGTGAGGACACGCTTCAGGGCTCTACGGCGTCAAACGCCCTTCAGGAAACGTTTCATCAGAGGATGATTGAATAACGTCCTGTCACCAAACCCCTTGTGACACGATGAAATAGCTGCAACGTATACTTTAATGGTGCTAAAAGCTAATTCTCTAACAGTAGTTGCAAAAATGACAACAAACAGCCAATGTCACATGCTATGGCTTCAATGTCTTTTTCCTTTCACCACTGCTGAAAAGCTGCCCACTTAGACGTATAAAGCATTGTCGTGGATGAAGCTCGAGCATCCTGGATCATTTTAACCACAGCTGGGGTGAGGCCTAAACTTGTTAGGTGGCGCCGCTCAGCTTCCAGGCCCAGAGGTGTTGGCCTATCTCTGGGAAGTGCCTGATCCCCCCCTTGCTTGAAGAAGTGCATCTTCTCTCCACGTTAGCTGCAGGGTGTAAGAGTGGCACCTGCTACAGCCCAAGATGGCCGCCAATAATCCACAGCTGACGGTCATCCTCCTGACGAGTTCCACCTCTACTTAAGGCTGCAGTCGAGTTCTGCTCTTCGCTGAAGCATTTTATGCCACACGGTATTTATGCTTCTAGCCAGTTTGTGAATACATTTGAGAGAAACTTACCCTGTGCTTGTTTTGTTCTCAGCCCTCGGATTCTCCTGGTTCCAGCTCTCTGCTCGTTGTGCTTTGCCCTCCAGCCACTTGCCTGCCTCACTCGCCCTCTGGGACTCCATCTCAAGGACTTTAGGACACTCTGGAACATCCTCCTCTTTTCATCCGTAAGGAAACAATAAACAAACAAAAGCAATTACCCTGGAAGAACTTTCTGATCAAACCCATCTGACTGTCCTCTTTTCATCTTCCAGGAAATCCAGAGGACCCTTGTACATTTGTAAATAGATATTCCCACTGTAAATAATAAACACTGTTACTTTTGCACCTTTTTGTCTTGTGTCGTTCTGGGTCTCGTTACCAACTGGGTTACCCTTTTGAAATCATAACAGTTAATGCTTCAGCCAAAACAAAACCCAGAACGAGACCATGAACGCACAAGCTTCCTCCTCGCAGGCCACAGGCCAAACTTCAGTAGAGGGGATGCTAAAACAAATATTAAGTCAACAACATAAGACCCAAACTGACATGCTAGTACTCGGAGGTATGGTTAACACAATACAGAAGAAACTTGCTATTTCTCCTCCCACAGCTCCTGCTGCCACCTCAGACTCAAACTCGCCCAGCACCAGTTCAAGCAATAACTCTCATTCTCCTCAACAGTTACTGGTTAAACCATCTGAACTCTTCTCAGGAGACCCAGCGTTGTGTGAAGGCTTCCTCCTACAGTGCAAACTCGCCTTCAAAGGAGCTCCTCAACTTTATTCCACGGACATCGCTAAGATAACTTATCTGAACAGTCAGCTTTCAGGTAAAGCCCTCCAGTGGGCATCTTCTTACCTCCACAACCATGATTTGGACTTTGTGTCGTTCGACCAGTTTCTGAACGAGTTCCGCAGGATTTTCGACCGGCCGTTGCAACAACCCAACGCAGAGAAGCGTTTGTTGGGATTACATCAGGGCAGACGACCCGTCTCCGAACACGCTCTGGACTTCCGCATTCTCGCGGCTCAAACGGAGTGGAACGACAGGGCGCTTCAAGGTACATTTCTGAACTCTCTCTCGGATTATGTTAAGGACCAGATTGCAGCAAGAGATGAACCTCCTAGTTTCGACGCACTAATAAATTTGGCGATCTCCATTGACGAACGCTTCCGGGAACGTCGCCGAGAACGGGACTACAACTACCAGAGACCCAACACTTCCGGTTTCTCCACGTCATCAGGTGGGGAATATAAATTTGGTGCCAAGTTCCGAAGCTCGCTACCGCCATCTACTGGAACTCAGTTAGCATTACCTGAACCTGAACCCATGCAGATTGGTAGGACTAAATTGACAGAAAGTGAAAGAATGAGACGTATGAATTCCAACTTATGCATGTATTGTGGAAAGGAGGGACATTATGTTGCTTCATGCCCACTTTTGGGAAACGTAAACGCCCGCCAATAGAACGGAAGTTATTGGTGGGCACTTCATCTGTTACTTCCATGCGTAGATTAACTTTACCCACTGTCATTCAGTTCGAACAAAATCGTTTTCCTGTGTCAGCATTGATTGACTCTGGTGCTGAACAAAATTTAATCAGTCATGATTTAGTTAAGGAATTTGCTCTCCCCGTTCTGGACATTGACCCTGTTTCTGTTACTGGAGTAACTGGGGAGACTTTGGCACAGATTCGCTTTAAGACTAAAAACTTGCATTTAATCACATCTGGTAATCACCATGAATCTGTTAGTTTCTTTGTGTTTGATTCACCCAACACTCAAATGATTTTAGGGTTTCCCTGGTTACAGAACCATAATCCCCACATCAATTGGGAGTTTGGTCGGATAGAGAAATGGAGTGACAAGTGTTTGAAGAATTGCCTTCGCTCAGGCATCTCCAACCCTTTAACCAGTAAACAAGAAGCCGAGAACATTGATCTATCCGACATTCCACCTGAGTATCATGATCTGTCTCCAGTGTTTAGTAAGGTGAGGGCTCTCTCTCTTCCTCCCCATCGTCCCTATGACTGTGCCATCGACCTTCTTCCTGGAGCTCCTCTGCCATCTAGCCGTTTGTATCACCTCTCGGGTCCTGAACGTGGATCCATGAAAGCCTACATCGAGGAGTCTTTGGATTCAGGTATCATCCGTCCATCTACTTCTCCACTAGGGGCAGGTTTTTTTTTGTTGCTAAGAAAGACAAGACTCTACGCCCTTGTATTGACTATCGGGGTTTGAACAGTATTACCGTAAAGAACAAATATCCCTTACCACTACTTGACTCAGTCCATGAGCAATTGCAACCAGCCACAATCTTCTCCAAATTGGACCTACGTAATGCCTATCACCTTGTCCGTATCAGAGAGGGTGATGAATGGAAGACAGCTTTTAAGACGCCCCTGGGACACTTTGAGTATCTTGTCATGCCTTTTGGCCTCACTAATGCCCCTGCAGTATTTCAAGCACTGGTAAATGATGTTTTGAGAGACTTTATTGGTGATTTTGTGTTTGTTTACTTGGACGATATTCTCATTTATTCCAGGAATGAGAATGAACATGTCACGCATGTCCGGACGGTGCTCCAAAGACTGTATGAGAACCAACTTTTCGTAAAAGGTGAAAAATGTTCATTTCACACTTCTTCTGTTGCATTTTTGGGTTTTATTTTTGGAGAAGGACACTACAGGGCAGACCCGGAAAAGACTAAGGCAGTGGTGGAGTGGCCGGTCCCTGAGACCAGGAAACAACTTCAACGGTTCTTGGGTTTTGCAAACTTCTACAGACGTTTTATCAAGGACTACAGTCGCATCGCAGCGCCTCTATCACAACTAACATCCATCAACAGAAATTTCAGATGGACCCCGGAAGCCAACTCTGCTTTCGGTAAGCTAAAACAGCTTTTTTCTTCCACTCCCATCCTCTGTCATCCAGACAGCACTCGTCAGTTCATCCTTGAGGTAGACGCTTCAGACACTGGGGTAGGAGCAGTTTTATCACAGAGATCACCTTTGGACAGCAGAGTGCACCCATGTGCATTTTTCTCTCGCCGTCTGTCCCCAGCTGAACGGAATTATGACGTGGGCAACAGAGAACTACTTGCTGTTAAACTAGCACTAGAGGAATGGCGTCACTGGCTTGAGGGCACTGAGCTGCCTTTTCTTATTTGGACTGACCATAAGAACCTCACTTACCTCAGAGACGCTAAACGTCTAAATCCCCGGCAGGCACGCTGGTCACTGTTTTTCAACAGATTCAATTACACATTGACTTTCCGTCCGGGTTCTAAAAATGTTAAACCCGATGCTTTGTCTCGTCAGTTCTCTCCTCCAGATGCTCCAGAAGTTGAAGAGAACATCTTACCCCCGGCTTGCATCATTGGGGCACTCACCTGGCCCATTGCCCAGGAGGTTCGTGATGCCCATCGTTTGGAACCAGACCCTGGCACAGGACCTCCTGGCACGCTCTTCGTTCCCACCGCCATGAGGTCCAAAGTACTTGAATGGGTGCATACGAACAAGCTCTCTTGTCACCCAGGTATTACACGTATGTTATCATTAACCAAGACTCATTTCTGGTGGCCCACTTTATCCCAAGATGTTAAAGACTTTGTTGCAGCTTGTCCCACATGTGCCAGAAACAAGACCGGTACCCAACCCCCTGCAGGTCTTCTTCGGCCATTGCCCACACCCAGCCGCCCATGGTCCCACATCGCTCTTGATTTCGTCACCGGCCTGCCTCCTTCTGAGGGTAACACCACCATTCTCACAATCATTGACAGGTTTTCTAAAGCAGCCCATTTTGTACCTCTTCCCAAGTTGCCTTCTGCAATGGAGACAGCTCATCTCCTGGTACAGCACGTTTTTCGTATACACGGTGTCCCTTCTGACGTGGTGTCGGATAGGGGTCCCCAGTTCGTCTCTCAGGTGTGGCGCAGTTTTTGTAGTGCCTTGGGGGCGTCGACCAGTCTCACCTCCGGCTACCACCCGCAGTCCAACGGTCAGGCTGAACGGTGCAACCAGGAGCTTGAAGCCACCCTTCGATGTCTCGTTGAGGGCAATCCCTCTGCCTGGAGTCGACATCTGGTCTGGGTGGAGTACGCTCACAACGCCCATACGTCTGCAGCCACAGGTATGACTCCTTTTGAAGCGTCGCTGGGATATTTGCCTCCTTTGTTCCCCAGCCAGGAGTCGGACATAGCTGTGCCGTCAGTGCAGCACCATTTCAGACGATGTCGGCGTATCTGGCGCCAGGCTAAGGCGGCACTCCTCCGCACGGCCGCCCAGAATAAGAGGTTTGCGGACCGCCACCGATCTACTGCGCCCTCCTATCAGGTGGGTCAGAGGGTTTGGCTCTCCACTAGGAACATCGCCCTGAAGGACACCCCAAGAAAGTTGGCACCTCGTTTCATCGGGCCTTTCCCTGTCGTCCGGGTCATCAACCCCGCTGCGGTACGTCTTCGGCTGCCAGCTTCCATGAGGGTTCATCCGACGTTTCACGTGTCCCAGGTCAAGCCCGTTTCCGTGAGTCCTTTGTGTCCGCCTGCCGACCTTCCGCCGCCTCCTCGTCTCATCGACAACCATCCAGCCTTCACCGTTCGTGCCATTCTGGATGTGCGCCGTCGTGGGAGAGGTTTCCAGTATCTTGTGGACTGGGAGGGTTACGGTCCTGAGGAACGGTCGTGGATCCCTCGCTCTTTTATCCTGGACCCCAGTCTGATCACCGCCTTCTTCAGGGCTCACCCAGAGAAGCGCGTCGGGGCTCCTGGAGGCGCCCCTTGGGGGGGGTACTGTAAGAGTGGCACCTGCTGCAGCCCAAGATGGCCGCCAATCATCCACAGCTGACGGTCATCCACCTGACGAGTTCCACCTCTACTTAAGGCTGCAGTCGAGTTCTGCTCTTCGCTGAAGCATTTTATGCCACACGGTATTTATGCTTCTAGCCAGTTTGTGAATACATTTGAGAGAAACTTACCCTGTGCTTGTTTTGTTCTCAGCCCTCGGATTCTCCTGGTTCCAGCTCTCTGCTCGTTGTGCTTTGCCCTCCAGCCACTTGCCTGCCTCACTCGCCCTCTGGGACTCCATCTCAAGGACTTTAGGACACTCTGGAACATCCTCCTCTTTTCATCCGTAAGGAAACAATAAACAAACAAAAGCAATTACCCTGGAAGAACTTTCTGATCAAACCCATCTGACTGTCCTCTTTTC
>JBBPBX010030895.1:6776-17903 GCA_038048925.1 Garcialebias charrua
TATATATTTATATATATATATTATATTATATATATATATTTATATATTATATATATATATATATATATATATATATTTATATATATATATATATATATATATATATATATATATATATATATATATTTATATATAGCCGGCAGCGTTATCAATATTTGCACTACACTGCCAACTGAAAAGTAACAAAAATGATCCTAAAAGGATGAAATTACAAAAATCAAAGGATTTATTTAATACTTTACGTACATATATTCTATTCGGCCACGAAATTAACAAAAAATAGAATGATCTTTTAATCCCTAAAACCACGTTTAAATCTCAAATACACGGGTGTGTCGCCACCGCATTTATACATGAAAGTAACCCAAATACATGAAACTAACGACTCGCCGTCGAATGGTCGACACAAAACGCACAATAAAATCATCCGGCCACGTTAATTTGGCTTGAAACAGCGGGGTTCTCTACGGATTTATCCATTAGTAACCCAGCACTACCAATAGGCAGACACAGAGTTAGCGTCTATAGGTAGTCAACAGATTTAATGAAAAGTAACTAAAATACATAAAAATAACGACTCACCGTCAAATGGTCGACACAAAACCCTCAATAAAATCATCCGGCCACGTTAATTTGGCTTGAAACAGCGGGGTTCTCTACGGATTTATCCATTAGTAACCCAGCACTACCAATAGGCAGACACAGAGTTAGCGTCTATAGGTAGTCAACAGATTTAATGAAAAGTAACTAAAATACATAAAAATAACGACTCACCGTCAAATGGTCGACACAAAACCCTCAATAAAATCATCCGGCCACGTTAATTTGGCTTGAAACAGCGGGGTTCTCTACGGATTTATCCAAGTACCCAGCACAACCAGTAGCCACAGAACTAGCCCCCGAGTTCACGTCTGACCCGGAAGATGTCAAGATGGAATAGTCCATTTTTAGTAGGGGGATAAAGAAATCGACCGTTTTTTTAATTGCGTATTTAATGATCGTTTTCATCGTAACTATAATTATTTTTATGTTAAATGTACATTAACAAGCAGGATCAATGTTAGTGATTAGGTGACTGCACGGGGCGAGGCGGGGCCGGGGCCACTGCTGAAATGGGACCCCCAGGCATTTACCTACATGGTAGATCCGAGTCTGTTCTCAGCTCTGCCCCCCTCCCTCCACACCCTTCCTCCTCTGTGCTCTTTACGGTGGGGAAAAAGGTAAAACAAGCAGCATAAGAGCTTGTAAATAACTGTTTATTGGTTTTTACTGATAGATAATTAGTTATTAGCGGTACTGCATTTTAAATAAAAATAGCACAAATCCGCTTATGAATTATAAAAGTTAGTCAATTCACAAAAACGCTGACAAAAAGTTTAGGTCCACTGTAAGCGGATTAGCGCTTTAGCGCTACCTAGCGTTCATTTGCCCACCACTGCTATCTGGTAACTATATTTAAGCTAAAGAGCCACAGACTGAGTATAATGACATCCTGTATTTATGTCTGTTGTGTTACAATTTAAATGTGCTGACGTGTTAAATTGCAAGAAAGTGAAATCATGTCAATCAAGTGTAATGGTGTTAATTTAGTTGATTTATTTTAAATAAATGGTAGTGTCTTTGACATACCAAACTAAGTCAACGTTCTCTGTCACTTAATGGCTTTATTTATTTATCCATCATAAAGATCACAGAAATATTGGGTAAACTGAAAAAGAAAAGAATCCGTGAAATTACTATTCAATCTGAATAAGTAATTTAATTAAGGTAAAGAGGTCAGCTTAATACATAGTTCCCAGACACGCCCCCATACCGGCTTCTGCACCACATCTGAAGGCAGAGAAAGGCAAAATGGCGAACTAGCAGAGCAAATTATACGGACAAAAACACGAGCTACCACAGCTTCACCAAGGAACAACAGCAAAATGGCAGTGGTCGAGTTAAATGAGTTTGAGAAAGAAATCATGGCAGACGAATCAGACAACTTGTCACAAAGTAGTTACTCCGATATCATTAATTATTTAATTACTACAAAGAGCGCACACCGGATTCACAGCACAGAGCTTTAGAGCACAGAGCTTCACAGCTTTAAATCCAAAAAAGATGTGTAAACTGTCTCAATCAGATCTAACCAGCTAAAAAAAGGTTTAACTAAAATAACACAGCCAGCACAAACAGTCCAGGCTGAACACAGACCAGAACCAGCACTTTGAGTGTTACCGTGTTGGAAGTTAGCATGTTGTTAGCATCTGGAGCGGATGGTCCGTCGAGCTCATCGGACGGCGTGGATCCGTCGCGGCCGCGGAGGCACGTCCCATGGGACCGACGCGTCGCCCGCACGACTTGGCTCCCGTCCTCCTTCTCCCACTGGGACGGTCTCACCGCCGGGCCCGGTGGACCGTGAAGAGGCCGCGTTAGCGAGATGCTAAGCTAGCCACAGCATGCAAGACGGTGTCACTAAAATAATGAAAAAAAAACAAAAAAAACAGCTCTAACACACAGACAGTTGTACTCTAACATTGTTTCACAAAATGATTTATGTAGAATATTTTGTTTACCGGCCAAAAGCACGATCTTCTGAGCAGATCCAAGCAGAGATGGGGCGGTGCGAGTTTCTCCGATGAAATAAATCCTTCACGTTTTCTTTTTTTTTGATGAAGTGAAACCTGCGCGTTGCCCAAACGTCTACCCGACTGGAACACCCACTGACACAACACGAAGTAACCATTGCAATTAATTAGAAATTAACAAAAAAAAACACGTGAAAAATACACAGCCAGTAGAACGCGCTCCAACTGCTGCTTAGCCTACCTGTGGGAGGGTCAAAAAGGACAACCCACAGATGTGACGTCACATGGGAACTATGTATACTGGCCCCCCTAAATCCTTTACATCTGGTGGCACCGTACGAGTTTTCTGAAAGTTTATTGATAAATCTGTGGTCTCTCATGAACTGTAACGTCATGTTTGCATAATAGGATCCAAGTTTTAAACTCTGAGGATAATAATTTTGGCTGGAAGTGTTCAAGACAGGCAGATTCTGCATGTTTTTATCATTTGAAGCTGAGAGATTGTTGCTCGTTCAACTCTTTTACACGCTGTTGGAAGCTTTAGGTGAGGTTTTGTCAGCCCGTGGTCTGTGGGGGTTCTGGTTCCGGTCCAGTTCACGCAGACTCCTGTACAAAGCTTTGTTGACCGCCGAGTCAAACTGCCTGAAAGCTATTATTAACATCTACCAGATTGCTGTGTGTGGTATTTTACATTTTAGAACAGGTCAAAAAAGCATATTACTGTTAGAACGTTGTCGGCTGGGTTCTGTCAGACCCGAGTCCTGCTCCATTAAAAAGTGGACCGGAACCGACTTTGAAGTGGCTCCGTGAGAGTCCGTGTCGTGTCACAGTTAAAGTGCGGGTTACTAAGCGTAACTAAGTTGGCCTATCTAGGTGTGCTCGCCGCATATTTCAGAATTTTGGAAAGTTAATTTGAAGCGTTTGAGTTGTGTATAGAGTCTGTAGAATGGGGTTCTGCTGTGCCCAGCTAATGTTACACCGACGTGTCCTACATGTTTGTTTATGAGCTGTGATTGGATAAAACGAGAGCCGTGATCTGTCAATCACGTCTCGTATCTGTAAAGCGAGCGTTGATTCGCTGAAGTGGGAACGCACGCCGTTGCGACCAGCCCACTTCTGTCGTCATTTCCGGCACTGCATTGGTCAAAGGTAATAAGACTACATTCACCATGATTGCTTGGGAAAAGAACTACAAGCGCTGTGATTGATTGGTTGACGTCACGTATCTGAGTAGCGAGCTCCGCCTCGCTGGAAGCTGGTGACGCGCCACGTACGCTGCTGCGTCGGCCCGCCCCCTCTCTGTCTTCAGACTACGTGTCCCTCAACACAAGATGAATTGAGATTTCACTAAAAGTTTAAAAACTCAATTTAAGCCATCTAAACTGTCTAATCATACAGATTTGTCTCTGACAAGAACGTAGTTCGAGCGTTTATCACGTACAGGCTCCAACTCTTTCCAATGTTGATATTTTTACCGAGTTGTTAGATGCTACTCGCAAGCTAACGGCTAAGCTGCAAGAAGTCAACCAAGCCGTCTCTAGCGGCCGGAAGTAGAAAGAAAAGGTCACCTCGTGATAACATTAAGACTTGAAGCTGCCCCCTGTTGGTTAAAAGACGTTAACAGATGAGTTTTCTCATAGAACATCACAAAAAGTCAGCATTTTTATGGTGAAATTACCAGCTTTAAAATTGTTCTGTACACAAACAAAAACTCCTGTTTATTTTAAATAAAAAATTAGAATAACAGAGGTACAGACAAACAATTTATGCTCATTTTAAATACTGAAGAGATTTAAAATAACACTCAAAAAAGCATCTTTTATTTGATTTTCAAATTAAATAAATAAAATGATGGAGAACAGAGCATTTCCACATTAAGCTCTTCACATCTCTGCATTTTATACAGAATGGTGTGCACATCTGTACACTTTTAGTTAAAAATGGCATTTTTAACGTTTTTCTGTGTACAACTAATGACTCCAGTTTATTTTAAATAAGGAAATATTTAAAATAACAAACTACAAACATCTCTCATTAATTTGGAGAAAATTTCAAAACAAAGATGGAAGATGAAAATTATGATGAAGCTTTAGAGATGCTCACATCAACGCCTGAATCATATAGGCTGAGTTTAATTCGAAAAAGAAAGAACTTCGCCAAAATCGCCTTGAGTTAAATCGTGAGATTAAAAATTTCAAAACAAAGATGAAAGATGAAAAATCTGATGAAGGTTCAGAGCTGCTCACATCAAAGCGTGAATCATATAGGCAGAGTTTAATTTGAAGAAAAGAACTTCGCCAAAATCGCCTTGAGTTAAAACGTGAGATTAGAGATTTTAACATGGAACAACGTGCTATAAATGATTTTGAAGTTCGACAACTCCCTGACCCGATCTGGTTAAAAACAAAACCAGAGCGTGAACTACATTACCAGGTCAAATCCCACTCGCTGGAGCTGGAAGGGACAAGTTCATCAACTCCCTCTCCTAAAATAGGCGAGAAAAAACATGTTTTTCAAACTGACAAACCACGACATGTTGATGCCCGCTGGAACAATGACCCGAAGTGGTTAAGAGACCCAATATGGTTGAGAAGGACGAGCAAACGCCCTGTCCCTGCACCTCGGACGAAGCTGCCCGAGATAAGCAAAAAACCACAAACGGTAGGTGTCCGCTCTTTAAGTGACCCTCCGCGGTCTACACCGTGCAAAGGCCCTGTCCCTGCACTGCGGACTAGACAGTCCGGGAGTAGCAAAAGGTCACAGAAGTTCCAGAAAAAAGGCACCATACCTCTAAGCTCTGAGGAGATAGTGGACATAAGTTGGTTGTTTGAAAACTTGAATGAGACAGAGGATGACCAAACTGGTACAATGCGTGACATTGTCTTTGATAACTCCGAGCACACAAATAACCAGCTGCTCAAAGCAAAAATTGAATTGATAAGGCAGAAGAGCAAACGACAAAGAGAAAAACCTCTCAAAAAAGACCTTGAGTTACAATATCAGGTTTAGACAATCAGTGATGAAACAGTGCGCTGTAACTGCTTTTGAGGCTTACATGCAAAACAAAACACCCTCTGAGGTGTGCCCAGGTCAAAAGGTCGTATCCCAGTCGCTAAAAATAGGAGAGGTTCTCTCTCCTATAGAAAGCGAGAATAAACACAGTCGTATCAAAGGCCCTCTGACCTCGGAAGAGGTGGAGAACAAACGTCGGTTGTTAAAAGAGTTGGATAATACTGGCAAGAATGAACAAGATTTTCAAACTGACAAACAACGAAATGTTGGTACCAGCTGGAACAGTGACTCAAAATGGTTTAAAGGGAGCCCCGTCCCTGAAGCACCTCAGATTGAAAAATCTGAGACAAGCAACGAACCACAAAAGGTAGGTGTTCACTCTCTAAGAGACCCACAATGGTTCAGATCGAACCAGGTGGGTGAAAACCAAGGTCCATCGGTGGGTGGACTTCAAAAGAAATTGAAGTATGAGGACCTATACTCATGTAACTATGCGTGGTCCCAACAGAAACCCCCGAGCCTTGGAACTGCACCTCCCGCGCCTCGAACAGAACAGTTCGAGACAGGCAAAGAGTCACGAATGTCCCGGAATAATGGCCCAACACCTCTATGCTCGGAAGAGACAGAGGAAGTAAGTAGTTTGTCAGTAGATTTGAATGTTACTGTGCTTGACCAACCTGATACAATGAGTGGCGTTATCATTGATAATGACACTATCAACATTGACCAACCTGGAGCGATGTGTAGCACTGTCTTTCACAAAGACTCAGAGCACACAAATAACTCAGCGCACACTACTACCAACATTGCCATGGATGTTGACAGCAAACCAATTGCTGACACACAACAACATCCTGAAGGTCATGATGCTGACAGCCAACAAGATGCTGACAATGAACATGAGTACACAGCCAGAGTTACACGTAAACAGAAACGTGGGCCAAGACCTGTGAGGTTTCTGTGTAACTTTATACAAAGGGGGGTGGCTAAGAAAGCTTACCTGCCTATCACACTGGAAGGTGTCCTTGAGCGTGAAGCCCTCCTGGACGGTAGTGCTGATATAACCATTATGTCGGCCAAGCTGTTCGAGGAGCTGAGGACCTCCGCTAACGGTGTTGACAGGCAAATACCCTTTGAGAAATGTGCTATTGAGCTGCAGGGTCTCGCAGAGACGAGAACAACCCTAACAGCTATGGCTATGGTTCACATGCAGATTGGCGAAATGACACTACGCCACCCGGTGTTTGTGTCTAAACTTGATTCATTCCCATTTCTGGTTGGCCAAGACTTTATAAACCGCTTTGAAGCAATTATAGACTATGGCCAACAGAAAATGTGGAGCACAATGAGTAAACCCCTGCCAATAAAAGTGCCTCCTAGTTGTGATACAGACTACCTAACCACAGGTACCGCAGAGGACACAAGGGACTCCTCATCTGAGGACGAGAGCCCGGTAAGTGAACCTTCAACTACAGGTGAGACAGAAGAGACCCAAAAGTTGGACCAAACTCTGGCCCAACAAGAGAACCTCCTCTGCGAGCTGAAACAATCGGCACTCACTGACCACTGCCTACCACAGGTAGTGAAAGGTGTGGAGGTCCAAGGATCCCACACCGAAGACGCTGTACTGTCCTCTGAGACGGGTAATTCGGCAATCAACCAAGCTTTCAATGAAACCTTGGTTCATGGGCATTTGAGTCCAGAAAATGACAGTCGACCAGGCGCTGACAGTCACTTGGACATCATTGTTACAGATTTCGAGGACCCCTCATCGGACAAAATGGGGGCAAACTCACACTACCTACCACAGGTAGAAAAAGGTGTTGAGATCCAAGGATCCCACACCGAAGACGCTGTACTGTCCTTTGGGACAGGTAATTAGGCAATCAGCCAAGCTTTCAGTGAAACCTTGGTTCAAGAGCATTTGTGTCTAGAACTAATCAGAAATGACATAGTTTTTACAGACTCAAAGAGCCCTTCTTCAGTCAAGAAGTGGGAAGACACACACAACGACAGTGACCCGTCGCAGTCTGTACAATCAGACACACCTGCGACTGCGCCAACGGTTGTGACACACCTAATTTACACGGAAAGAGGTAAACGTAGGAAGATACGTTGGCCGAAACCTAAGAGGTTCCTGTGTACTGTCTTCTCTCGGCTGCGTGAACAGCTTAAACTAAACAGTGGCATCCTAACTTGTGCCCATGGACGGACGTCCTCACCTGTGTTCGTGGTCCCCCATGACCAAAGGGGGGTGATGTTAGGCCATGCCAAAGACAAAGATTTGAATGTACACCTCAGAAACACTTTTGCTTTCGCCCAGAAAAACCTGGAAAGATCCGCTGAAGGACGTAAGGCGTACTATGACCAGAAGGCCTCTCACAATGAACTCCAAGTGGGAGACAGAGTCTGGTACTATACGTTCGCCCCAGCAACCGGGAAAGGAGGGTCCGAGACCGAAACTCTCGCCTGCAAACTAATGCCCAGGTGGACTGGACCCCATCTGATAACAGACAAATGCCATTTATCCACAGGGCCTGTTCACGCTCGTTCGCACTAGTTCATAACTAGTTAACAACTAGTTATGGAGTGTACCCACAGGGGCCTGTTCACGTGAAACCAGACCTATTTTGGTGCCTGTTTCACTGAGGTACAAAGGTCCGGTTCCTCTAGGGTCCAGTTATGACATCAGCACAGCGTGGTCACTGATTGGTCAGGGGGCGTATTCCTAGGTCGGAGGGCGGAGATTCAGTCTTCTCCAGTAGGTGGCGTATGCACCTGAACGTTGTTTGCAATCCGCCAAGAAGAAGAAGAAGAAGAAGAAGAAGAAAAGAAGAAGAAGAAGAAGAGTCGGTCTTCCAGGAAATGCAAACTGCCCAGCCAACAGTGGGAGGGAGACTGGCCTTGACACAGCCACTTCTCTTCTGGAGTCTATAGTAGATGGTGAGTGTTTTATAACTTTAAGCATATTTCCAGTGAGTCATGCAACTCTCTGAGCGTTTTTGGACTGAAAAAACACCAGAGACTAGCTTCAGCAACAGCCGAGAGGCTTTTCTGAAAAAAAAAAAAAAAAGATGGAGGGAGGAGCGGCCCCTTTCTCTGAAGAAAAATACCTAAACAATTATTTGTTAGCTGTAAATTATAGCAGAGGCGTGTCTCAGTCTAACGTTTGCTTAATAAATATACTTTAATGGTCAAATCAGCTTTATTTAAAATAGTTTCGCGCTTGGTGCTCCGTGAACAGAGGACAGAGAACCACGCGCGCGCAGAGGGAGAGAACCAGGAAGGAGGAATGCGCTCGTTTTCCTCTGAAATTTAACAATAAAAGTACCTAAACATTATTTGTTAGCTCGAAATAATAGAAGAGGTGTGTGTCAGTCTATCATTTGCTTAATAAATGCACTTTAAATAGTAAAATTCGCCGAGGTGGTGCAGCTGTTTTGACGGCTTCAAGCAGAGAGCAGAAAGGTTGGGAAAGTATGGCAGGCCGTTTGAGTCATTAATAGCGAGTGAAGATTCTCAGTCATCCAGGACATGGTAAATTCTAAAAAGTGCAAGGAAGAAAAAAAAAGTCTAAAGTATAGTATAATAAATAAAGTCCAATTGTTTTTGTCTTGAACTTCTTTGAATTTATCATTATAGCCACATTTTCATATTATGTGATACAACTGCCAACCTAATGCTATAAACTGTTACTACTCTGCTGCAATCAAGTACAGTACTGTACATCTGTTTTTGTTTTTGTTTGGTTCAGTCAGAATAAATGGAAACCGTCATATCTCAGTCCAAAAATGGTTTATAAATATGGGAACAAATCTAGAAATTTGTCACTTAGGCCTATAGGCCTGTATTAATGTGTAATGTGTATCATTTCAGGTTAATCAGTCAGTTCCTGTACAGTATAAAGATCCTCTAAAGCCGTGGGTGTCCTTGGAGAAGGATGGGACAAGTAATGTGTGGTCACTGCACAAGTATGTCATGACACAAACACTCAAAACTTGAAAATTACACATAAAAGCAAAGGATAATGTTTAGAGGAGATTGTAACAATAATTTTTTTGTTGTTTGTCAGATGGGGATGTGAAAACAGCCAGACAGACATATGAGGCCATCGCTGAACTGCAGCATCAGTTTGTGACTCCAGACATCAACTGCAGCCGGACACACCTCAGAGCTTCTCTGGACGCTCTCCTGTACCTGCTGTGACTATGGTGTTTTGAAAATGAAATGCCCACATTGTGCCGAAGATGCTGGAGTCTTCTGTGCCATAGTTAAAAAAAAAACAGTCCTGCATTGACAATACATACAGGTTCTATGAACTAAAGCAGACGTCCCACAGGTACAAGCTCAGTTGTTTTTGATGGAGCAGGACTACTGTGACTTCATGGTGTGGGTCTGGGTCAGATTACTTTATTCAGAGGATTGTGTCTGATGGCGAGTTCTTTACAGAAGCAGTGAAAAATGTAGAAATGTTCTACAGGTCAGCATTTTTACCTGAGCTATTGGCCAAATTTTACTTTTAATTATTGTTACATGTTTGGAGCAGTCAAACTAACACAGGATTAAAGCACATCGTTAAGATCCCAGTGATGATATTTTAAGATTATATTTCATACATAACTGCAGATTTAGTAATATGTTTTTCTGTTTCTACAAATAACACCAGTCTTTCATTTTTTTAAACTGTTACAATTTCATTGACATGTAACATTTACAGTATTCAAATAAAGATGCTTTGATATTTTGATTGGAATTGATTGATTACATATTGTTAAGTTTACAGTATATTACAAATGTTTTAGAGTTTGGAACACACTTGTTGATCAACTGGGACAATGGAGGAGCGCAGATTTTTTAGGACACATGCCACTTGTCCAAAGTAGTGTACTCCACCATCATCAATGTGTGTATATACTGTATATATAAAAAATATATACTGTATATATGTGTGTATATGTATAAAATATATATACGTATGTAATGTATATGTGTATATATGTATGCATGTGTACATATATGTGTATATATACAGTATATACACACATATAAGTGTATATATATATATATACACATGTATATATATATATACACACACATATATGTATGTATATACATATGTATTACATATATATGTACACATAATTGTGTATATATATGTACAGTACACACACATATATATATAATAGGCATGTATGTGTATATGTATGTATGTGTACATATATATGTATGTATATACACACATATATGTATATATATATATACACACATATATATATATATACACACACATGTGTGTGTATATATATACTGTATATGCATAAATATGTATATACACGTGTGTGTATATACTGTATATGCATAAATATATATAGATATACACATATGTGTGTGTGTATATATACTGTATATACACACAAACATATATATATATACAGTATAACATGCTATGTGTATATATATGTATGTATATATGTATGTATGTGTACATATATATGTATGTATATACAGTACAGTATGTACATGTATATATATACACACACACACA
>JBBPBX010030895.1:19141-34885 GCA_038048925.1 Garcialebias charrua
ACCCACATCAACATTCTGTTTAACGAGGCCAGTTTATGGATTAGAGTGTTTTCTTTATATTACACCCAGAGGGAAACTGTCATCCTCATTTTCAGCACCGGACAGCACCATTGTGTCAGCTTCAACAGTTCTGTTATCAGCTACTCTGTAAACACAGCAGAGAGAGTCAACAAACACAGAATCATGTTTAACATGTTCAACTTAAGGCTTCAGTAGTTCATATCACACAGTCAGTAAAGATTCATTCCATGCTTCCTTTCGAGTCAACGGCTCCACAAAGTCCATCAACACCCTCACAACCTTTTGTGAAATGGCTGAAATGGGACACAAAGGAGCAGGAGGAATCATCTGGTTTGTCTTCTCTACTATTTTACTCACTGGGACGTGTTCTGAGTCAGAGCAAAATTAAAAAACAGTCACTCAGATCAACGTCATCTTTGTCCTTTTCATCTTTCTCCTCCTCCTGTTGACATTCGTGAGGCGCCCCCTCCTGTTGACATTTGTGAGGTGCCCGCGTAACCGCATATGATGTGAATACGTCAGGAAATGCCTGAGTCAGTTCATCTGGTTGAGAGCAAGGCACTGGGACTGGTGTTACCTCTGGAGTGACCAACACATTACCTGTAGCTAAGTAATTATCCATAAACTTGGAGACACCTGCTATAGGAACGTTAGAGCACAGACCCACCACATCATCTCCGGAACACTACCTTGAGTGAAGCAAAACCTCACCCAACGGGACATGATTAACACCTAGCTTTAATTCTCTCTTACGAACCTTAGTCTGCAACTCCAATTTCCGTTGCTCAAAAATACATTCTTTCTCTCTCAGAGCAGTTTGATGCTGATCAAAAATAAGCTCTTTTCTCTCAAAGAAGCTTGAACTCGACTCATTTCTAATTTAAGTTCTCATAAACACACCTGATTATCCATCTCAGAAAGACGTTTAAATATGAGGGACAAATATTAGCTCAAATGTTTTTTTAAATAACGAGCCTTCAAAAAAAATCAAACACAAACGTGCCCAGCTACGCTTGAATGCACCACAAGCAGACAGCATAGCTGATAACGCTCACACAATTTGCTCCAACAAGTTTGCTCAAAATTAGCCCTAAAAATGCACAAATATTGTGGACAATTTCAACAACTAGCTCCATAAGTTTGACGAGCCACCATTTAATATGTTACGACCCAAAGGAGCGTAGTACATTAAGGGACATAAGAAAATAAATGAGGGCTAAAAAAATGTTTTATTTTAGGCTATCCAGCGGTGCAACTCTGGTTGCGCCGTCTCCAGCGGCTCTGAAGAACAAAAAACAAAAAACAAGAGAGCCCAAGCCCTCAGCTTCCTCGTGCCCACAGGATCCCAAAGTAATAAAATAAAAGTCAGACCTGACCTCCCTCTGATCTGAATAAAAACAACATGCCCAGGGCCCGTAACATACTCATATGAGCTGGTTTTATGCAGGCATCATGTTAAAGAGATAGATGAATCAACATTTCCCCCTCATGCTTGAACTACTTATTTCAAATTAGCTGCAAATTTTTGGTTTAAATCAAGCTTTGAAGTTTTGATTTATAATTAGTTCACAACATTTTTCTTGTTTTCACACAGGGAGAGGATGGAAAACCTGGATCACCTGGACGTGACGGCAAACCTGGAAATGAGGTGTGCCTCCCATTTAATTAATTTATTCATGTCTACATTAGAACTTTAACAAAACATAATTTTAATGATGTTTTAAGTTTAGATGGGTTGGATGTTACTATAACTTTACAAAAACTTGATGGATTTAATCAAATCATTGCCTTAGTTGTTCAAAAAAAGGTCTGAGGCATCTGACAGGTACAGGATGGATTGTGAAACTTGGGCATGGGAGGAATTCAAAGACGTCATGGAGAAGGACTTTTAGCTGCCCTCATAGAAGATTTTGTAAAGAGTTCAACAACTTAGAAAAGGAAAGTAGGCCCCATCCAGACTGTGCTTGACTTGGGTGGGGGAACTGCTGACTCTGAGGATATTACAAAGTGGTAAAATGAATACTTTAAGAATCCCCTAATCTTCTTAGTTTGTCCAGATACTGCAATAATATGGGTGCCAAGGTTGCTTTTAAGAGCTACCTGATCCCTGCATAACTAAAGCAAGACCTGTGTCTGCATTCTTGGCACTAAGTCAAGCTCATTTCCAATGCAGGTGGGACTCTGTCAGGGCTGTGCCTTTAACGATTAGGAATTCTCCTGGGTACCTCTTTTCAGGGGCTTTCCAGGTTGTGACCACTTCGCAAAAACTCATGGGCAGACCCAGAACTGGTTGGAGGGATTATGTGTCTTCTCTGGCCTGGGAACGCTTTGGGATCCCCCCCAGAGGAACTTGATGAGGAGAGGAATGTCTGGGTTTCCTCCCTGAATCTTTTCACTCTGTGACTTGAACACTGATAGAAAATAGATGGATGGATACATGGATGGATGATTATTGGGCACAACACTGACTTTGTTCTTATTACTGAAAGTGTTTTTGAATGTATACGGTTAACAAAACTGACCAATGATTGTGGGTAATTTTTTTAATTGACAATCTCATGGTTATCCTTACCATGCATGTTAACTACACCTTGAATGGATAATAAAGGTTTCTCTGTTTTATGATATAGGGAAACCATATGTTAATTTTCATAAATAGAAAGATAAATCCAAACAGGCTGGTGCTGTTTAACAACAGTAACTTAGTGAAAGAGCCTGCATGTCTTCCTTGGTCACAACCCAGTTAACAGCAGAGGAAACAGTTCTCTAAAACTGGTACAGTTCTACATGGACCTGACCTGAAAACCAGCAATCTGGTAAATTATCTGTCTTGTATCGGTTATTTCACTATAATCACTTTGGGATGTTTTATTTTACTATGGTCTGTTTAAGCAGCAACTTATCAGTGTTCCGCTCATCACACCTATTAACTATTGAGATTGAAATCAACTTTCGACAGACAGCAGGACAAGGGTGGGTAAAGAAAAAGACAATGGATGGATGGGTAGATGAATGTTTATCATTTATGGTCTGGCTTTGCATCTGTATTCAGTATTTATCTGACCAGACCTAAATATCTTGGCTAAAGACACAAAAGTAGACATCTGGTAATTAGATTAGGGCTTTAGCAAATAACATTAAAACAGTTACCGGTAGAACACTGGATCTATGAATAAAATGTTTGTTATAAAATTTGTTCATGTTAAATCTAGTGTATCCTTTTGCACAAACCCAAAATAAAGTATTTTTGGTGTTATTCTATTTCAGAAATTGAGACAAGACATACTTAGAATGTACATGTATTTTATTTTGTGATATTAGAGCTTTTTCTCTCAAGACAACAACCTGAAAGTTATGCACCATAACTCATGTTCCCTGAAGAAAGGGAACGAGGTGCAACATATGACTATGGGAATTGCGCCCCTGCGCGGTTTACCTGAAGTAATACAATCACGCCTTTACGGCAGGTGGGCGTCAGCATCCCCACAGAGGCCCCGCCCTCTTGGTATAAAGATGCGTGCGCCCATCCTTCATCCTCCAAAAAGCACTTCACTGAGCTTTGGCATTGAAAGGGCAAACGTATGTTGCACCTCGTTCCCTTCCTTCAGGGAACATGAGTTATGGCGCATAACTTTCAGTTCCCTTATCAGTCAGTCCACTCGGTACAACATATGACTATGGGAACGTAATTCAATCACGCCCTTGAAATGCTCAGTAAAAATGCATGTTGTCAGAACTTCTGCCTTTATACTTTAGGCGTTTTGGCTGATCTCTACTGTGCGTTAGAGAGTACAGCCTGAGTGACATCACAGGCAGTAACATCCAAACAATAATGTTTTGCAAACATATTTGTGGAACTCCAGTTAGCCGTAGCACAAATGTCTGCCACTGGAACACCCTTAAACAGAGCCCATGAGGCTGCCAAGCCTCGAGTTGAATGGGTGTGCACCCCAGAGGGCACCTGTTGATCTTTGCTGCTGTAAGCCCTTTTTATGGCCTCAGTCACCCAGTGTGAGAGGCGCTGCTTTGAAAGGGCTCTGCCCGCAGCCGGGTTGGCAAAACAGACAAACAGTTGGTTTGTTTTCCTCCAACTGACAGTTCTATGGATGTAAACACTTAAGGCCCTGACAGGGCAGAGTGATCTCAGCCTCCTCTGTTCCTCAGTGAGGACAGGGTGTGGAGGAAACTCAGAGAGCTCAAAGTCCAAACTCCTGGAATTTAGAGTTGGTACTTTTTGCACATATGTGGGGTTAGGACGCAGAGTGACCTTTGACAAATCAGGAGCAAACCTTGTACACATTGGGTGCACAGATAAAGCATGGAGGTCACCCACACGGTTAGCTGAGTAGAGAGCCAGGAGCAAGGCAGTTTTATAAGATAATGTCTATCTTAATGATGCTGAGAGGATCAAATGGAGGCTCACACAAGGCATCCAGGACTAACTGAAGGTCGCAGTCTGGGGCCAGAGTCCTGCTGGGGGGGGGCCTTTTCCTCAGTACGCCCTTCATGAAACGTATCGTGAGAGGCTGGGCACCGGGTGTTTTTCCTCCCGAGCATTCGTGGCACGCCGAGATGGCTGACAAAAACACCTTAATGGTGGAAAATGAGCTGCCTTTTTCTAGCAGGTCCTGCAAAAAGGTGAGAAGCTGGACTAGGTCGCAGGAATCTGAAACAATATTCCTCTCTAGACACCAGGCCTCAAAGACACGTCATTTACGAGTGTAGAGAGTCTGAGTTGACCCAGCTCTCGCTCCCTGTATTGTGTTAATGACATTACTGGGGAGGCCCGAGGCCATCAGCCTGTTCCTTTCAGCGGCCAAGCTGTGAGTTGCCACAGTTCTGGACGTGGGTGGAGAAGCTGCCTGTGTGCTTTAGTCAGCAGGTCCCTGTGAGGCGGGGCAACTGCCACGGTGTCCCTGACAACAATGAAATTATTTCTGGGAACCACGGTTTCTGAGGCCACCTGGGAGCTATTAATATTATGGAGAGAGCTCCCTTCCGTACACGTTCCAGCATCACCTGAATTAAAGGCATGGGTGGAAACGTGTAATACAGCACCCCTGCTGGCCAGTCGTGGGCCAGCGCGTCTGTCCCCATCGTTGCGTCTGTTCCCTTCAGTGAAAAGAACAGAGTGCACTGCAAGCTGGTTTTGCACGCGAACAGATCGACGGACGCCCGACCGAATCGTGACCAGACCTGGTCCACAATCCGTGGGTTCAGTCTCCATTCTGATGGTAGTAACTGTCCTCTGGAGAGGGCGTCTGCCCCATAGTTTAGCTCTCCCGGGATGTGTGTCGCCCTCAGCGACAACATTCTGGGTCCACACCACATGAGCAGCTGGTGTGTCAGGCCAAGGAGGGCCCGGGACCTCATCCCCCCCTTGCCTGTTGATGTAGGACACTACTGTCCTGCTGTCCGATTTTATTAGGACATGCTGTTTTGCAATCAGCCCCTTTTTACAAGAGTTTCATTGATAGATAAACAGATTTTAATTCCAGTAGGTTGATGTGGAACTTTGCATCCTCTTTTTCCCAGAGCCCTTGGGCGTTCTGGTTCCTGCAAACTGCTCCCCATCCTCCTAACGAAGCGTCTGTTGTGATTACCACACGAGACAGGACACGTCCCAGCGGGATGCCTGCAGTGAACACTGAGGCGTCCCTCCAGGGTTCCAAGGCTGTCAGACATTCCTGGCTGATCGAAATCCTTCCTGCCCGCCTGGGGGGGCAGGACGTGTTTGTTTGTTCAGCCATATTTGCAGAGCACGCATTTTCAGTAGTGCCTGCGGCACGCAGGGGATGGCGGCTGCCAGTAAGCCCAAGAGACGTTGGCAGAGCTTGAAAGACACTCTCTGATCCAGCTGAAAGCGTGTCAGGCAGAGGCGTATCAAAGCAACCCGCTCCTCTGAGAGCCATGCTCTGTACAAAATGGTGTTGATCTGTACGCCCAGAAATACGGTAATCTGTGATGGAGTCAGATCACTTTTCTGCAGATTTAAAACAAAACCCAGAGCTTCCAGGTGCGTCATCACCATGTGTGTGTGCAACTGGGCTTGTGTTCTGCTGCTGGCGAGAATCAGAAGGTCGTCCAGATAATTTAGAATTCGGACCCCCTGACCCCTGAGAGGGATCAACGCCGCGTCCAGGCACTTTGTAAAAGAGCGCAGAGCTGTTTTTAATCCGAAAGGTAAAGCTTTGTATTCGTAGGCTTTCCCTTTGAATGCAAAGCGTAGATATTTTCTGTGTCTCTTCCAAATGCCTACGTGGAAATAGGCGTCTTTGAGAGCCACTGTGCACGTGTGATCTCCTTGTCTCACAGACTGGAGAACTTGCCTCAGCGTGAGCATTTTGAACCTGTAAGTTGTTATTCTCTTGTTCAAAGCTCTGAGATCCAGAATCGGTCTCAGGGTACAGTCTCGTTTGGGCACGAGGAAGTACTTGCTGTAGAGTCCGGTTTTTATTTCTTGTTTTGGAACAACACGGATCACACCTTTCTGCAACATTACTGTTATTTCCTCCCGCAAAACGTGTGCATGTTCTGGATTTATATCTGACTCTAGCACCCCTGTGAACAGAGACGGCCGCTTGATGAACTGCAGGTGGAGCCCGTGACGTACAGTTGACATGACCCACGTGTTTGGTAAGGCCTGCGCATGTGCTGAGAGCCTGAGAGGCATGTTTATTGCGGGCTGCCTGCACCTCGTGGGTGCGGACGGGGGAGCGTCTGATACCCCCCACCCCCTCCGCTCTGTCCTGAGTGAACTGACCTGCCCACACGTGGACGTCGTGAAGTCTGTCTGCTCCAGACAGACTCCGGATGTCCCGCTGCGGTTCATTATCTGATCTGACACCCTGTGCTACACTAGGGAGGAGGGGTGCTTGCCCTCTCCCTTTATAGTGGCTGTTTTCATAAAAATGGGTTGTTGTCCCTGTTTTGTTTTTTGTCAAGAATCAGGGCAATTTGTGTTTCTGGTACTGTACTTTATTTTTGTGTTTAAAAGAGCAGAAATTTGTCTTATTTACACACATGTCAGAAACATCTTGTTTTGAGCACACACGAATGTCACCAGCTTTTCGTAGTCTTTTACAAATAAAGTCTGGGATGAAATGTTCTGGTTCCCGTACCCCGTGGGCGGCCGAACCTGCAAAATTGTGGAGCGGGCCCGGTTCGTCAAGCCCGCTTCTGTCTCCCGTCCCGGCTCACTGAGGAAGTCCTCGGCGGAGCCGCTTGGCGAGGAACGAATCTGTTCCTGCTCCAGGACTGACCTGCCTGAGATGGACCTGCTACGGGTCTCTGCCATTGCTCCCCGTCGTAAGCTGGCCGTTTTTGCGGAGGGCGGCACGTGGCTGAGTGGTGTCGAGGGTGCATGGGTCTGCTCCCGCTGGTGTCTCTGGGTGGGGGTGGGGGGTGGGGGGTTGAAGGCCTTTCTCGGCATCCCCTCACATAGCGCCTCAGCCTGCTTCCTTCGCTGTTCCAGCCTGCTTTGGATACGTTCCAGGGCTCCCACGAAGAGTCCCGTGGGCTCTATTGGGTGGTGAAGAAAGGGGAAACGTTGGCCTTCTGGCAGGTCCGTCAGAGTGAGCCACAGGTGTTGCTGTGCGATGACCACTTCAGCTGTGCATCTCCCTTGAGCTATGGCCGTTGTCCCCAACATGCGGAGCACAAAGTCAGTCGCCCTGCGGGCTTCCTCCAGGATGTCAGTCGTCGCCTTCTTACTTGTGGTTACCTGGAGATCCTGGAGCTTCTCTGCCAGTTACGCCTGCATTAAGGCCGAGGCATTTAACGCATGGGCCGCAAGGACCTGGGCTCTGTAGCATTTGTCGAGCTGTGCAGCCGAAGCGTGGCAGGCTTTGCTGGGCAGAGTTGGTTTTGCTCCTGACGTCCTGGGGGCCAAGTGAGCCACCAGCGTGTCCTCCATCTGTGGGACGTTGGTGATTCCTGCTGCCTCCATTCCGACGACGTCGAGGAACTGAGAGAGCGGCAGAAGCATGGGACTCTGGGTTCAGCCCAGGTACGGGTGAGCTCAGTGAGAAAATCAGGGAAAATCGGCATCCTGTACAATGTTCCCTCTAAGCTGCGCACGTGCGCAATTGCGCACTGCCCGCACATTCTCAGCGCACAATAAAATCTTTGCGCGCATCCAAATATGGTCAGCCCACCGGTCCGCCTCAACTTAAAATGATTGATGGACAGCGATTACATCCAATCACATTGAAGCTCACGTTGTTTTGACCAATCACTAACAGGAAGGCGGGTCTTAGAACAGCAAGCATGTTTGTATGCAGCTTCACAGTCAGATCATGCAGAAGTCACAGAATTTGCCACACCGGGACAGGTATGTGGGTCAATTAGTGTTAAAACTACAGATTTTAAATCTCGTTGTTAGGTCAAGTAAAATCAGAGGCATGATAAATAATCCACACCATGTCTTTTATCTGAAAATAAAATAAAATATCAAGCGCGTTACAGCGAGAAGCTGCACACTCGTGCACACACACACACACACACACACACACACACACACACGCGTACACACAACACCGCTGAACACATGAACAATCCCCATCCTTTCTGAAGGAGGAAGTTATTTGTCAAGCACCAAATCTGCAGGAAAAATAAGAAAAAGATGCAGAAGTTGAATGGAGGTCAGTGCACGATAAAGTCATGTGATAAAGAGGAAGAGCAGAACCAGACCAGGTGTGCAGAGGAGCAGGTCCAGAACCAAGCATCAGATTCTGAGCTCTGCAGATGTTGACCCAGGGACCAAGGAGGAAAATACACTTTTTAAAAACTTACAGTAAAATAAATATTTTGTCAATAAAAAAATAATACAGTAATGTGGAGATTTTAAACAAAAACCCTACAAGCATTAAAATAAAAATCATCTAAATTAGATACTGTATATTTATTTGAGGCTGACAGTTTAATTAAGAAGGTTGATTTTCCCTCTGAGGAACATGAATAAATAAAGTTAAAGGGTTAAAATGTCTAATTCAAATAAAATAATAAAGTCTGTAGTTAAATAAAACTGGTTTTTGAGCTGCATGCATTCAGCTGGGAGCTGCAAAATCACTTATAATAAAAGCAAACTCATGGAAGTTGCTGCTGTAATCTGATTCTTTTAATAAGCCATGTAACTTTCTATGATCCCAGATTTATAACAGATGTGTGGCCATAGTGCGCACTCCTGATGTTACTCATAGTGGTCCTCAGTATGCTCAGAGAGCTTGTGTGTATGCCCAGACCCATGAAAAATTAGAGGGAACATTGATCCTGTGTCTCATGGCTGACTGCTGCTTCGCGTAGAAGTAGGTGCCCGCCAACCTCGTAACCTGTTGGTGAGGTGGGGGATCTGGCCAGGCAATCTGTAGCGCATCCGCCGCCCTGCGGCACAATTCGAACAGGGCGGGGATGGACGCGTCTGTCTCTGGCAGAGCTGCCGTCGGGTTATGGAGAAACTCGTCATCTTCCCCTTCATCCTCGTTGTCGGCTTTTTCGTCCGAAATCTCCCCCGAGGCTGTTAGCGAGAGCTCGTCCGCATTCATCAGGCCTTGTGTGTCGAACTCAGCCGTCGAGTCTCCAACGGGTGCCGCCATGTCCATACTGTCCCCCCATTCGACCTGTCCACTGTCCTCCAGATCAATGTTCTCGAGCTCTGGCATGGGAGTGAGCAGTTCTGTGAGGTCCGGGTCACGTGTTGGCGCAATGCCGCCCATGGCCTTGCCCATGATGTCCACGCGACGCTTCCTCACGCACTCCGACATCTGGCTGCAGTGCGGGCAGGAGTCGGGGGATTCCAGCGCTGTTTTAGCGTGCAACATCCCCAGGCAGACGGGACAGGCCTCGTGGGTGTCCGTCGCCGAGAGGGAGTAGCCGCAGCCGCTGGGGCAGGCACGTGAGCTGGGGCTCGCCAGCCTGCTGGTCCTTTTAGCGTTTTTCGCTTTTCGCTTTCCTTTCTTGGGCGCCATGGCTGAGAAAGCTGCAGCTTGTTAGCTTTGCTAACTATGTCCGAAGACGTCTCATTCGTCGCGTCGCTTTCGCTGGCTAGCCTGCTACTCGTTAGCAGGGTAGCGGTGTGATGCAGTTAGCGCCGTCGAGCGAAGCCGTCTGCGAAAAGAGAAGAAAAAACCTCGAGGTTAAATAAAAGATGCTGGACTAGCTTTCGCTAGCCCAGCCACACGCAGGAATTTTCTCTGTGCGTTCAGAGTAGGGAGTGAGCTCACTTCAGATAGAGCAATGTAGCTACAGAGAAGTCCAGCGAAGTTCAGGTATAAGCGAGGTGAAGGGCATAAAGAGGACGAAGGATGGGCGCACGTGTCTTTATACCAAGAGGGCGGGGCCTCTGTGGTGACGCTGACGCCCACCTGCCATAAAGGCGTGATTATATTACTTCAGGTAAACCACGCGGGGGCGCAATTCCCATAGTCATATGTTGCACCGAGTGGACTGACTGATAAGGGAACTAATATATATTTATTTTGACATAGCAAGGTCAGGGTTTGTTTGTTAACTAGACATTATTGTAAAATCACAACCAAAAATAGGGCAATTTCGTCAAAAATCAGGATAGTCATGCTGGCAACTAATTCAAGCTGAATGTGTAACATCAAGAAACATGCATGAGAAATCAGTGTGTTAAGGCTCCGGCAGAGCTCAGCGTACTGCCTGTACGCCGCTCTACGCGCGCATTCTGTGCGCACGCGTTCGCTGGCACAGATCTGCTTTTGTTCTCACGTTAATTGCTCGCGTTTTCGCTCCAAATTCTTGTTGTAATTTGAGCAGCTGCATACAGAGCGTTTACCTACGGGACAAACTGAGGTCGCTGATTGGTCATTTGCTGACACGCCTACTCAATTGATTGACAGGTCGAGTGGGAGACAAAAAAATGCATGAGCTGGCTCGGCTGCAGCCACTGCAGTGTTCTAAACTTTATATGTTAATAAAAAGTTCTAAAAAATAAAAATAAAAACAGGGAGCCTTGGTCCTGCAGCCCACAGCCCACCAGGAAATATTTAGAACGTCGCGCAAGCCAGGTAGGACATGAGTTATTATTCGCTCGTGACAAATTCATTCATTTCAGTCATGGAGTTGCGGAGGAGGAAGCGATTACTTGACTTTTGGCAAAAAAACCAAATAAAAGTCCAGTTTAGCAATGAAGAAGGGGAATTTAATACATTTGTGTAACATACAAAACAGTCCGGCGCCGGGCAATTTATTGTGAGACAACGCGCATCGCGCACGCGGTCGTAAAATTTGAGCTTTGCGCGTTCGTGCCCTGCGGGGCTACGCTTGTGCCTCTGCATACGTACGGCGTAGTGCGGCGTACTGCATTACGCTGAGCTCTGCCGGGGCCTTTACAGTTCGACACCATCGCCTTGTGTCATGACAGTGATGCTAAATGAAGACCCCCCCCCCCCCAATTAATTTTCACATCATGTTCGAGTTGCAGTATTAAAAGATGTTGAACCCACTGTTGTTTCAGTGTGGGGTCACTAGCTGATGCTGCGATATGTGTACTGTACTTTCACAACGTGCATGAGCACAGACACTTCCAGTCTTGAGCATTAAAACAGTTTGATCCAAAACGGCAAATTCGTAAACAAAAAATGCATCTTCGCTAATCGAGGAAACTGTTTTTGTTGAAACGTTTCAACAAAAAGAAACGATCCAGAGGACCTGACATAAATTTGTTAATTTTTCTACATGGAAAATTGAGCATGCATCAGGGTAATGATACTAAATTACTTTTTATACATATGAATGTTTCTGTTCAGTGACCTGAGATGACTTCTGTTGTGACTTGGCGCTCTATAAATTAACTGAACTGAACTGAATTGAACAGAAAGACCCCAGGTCGACCCCGGGAATTGAACCCAGGACGTCAGAGTGAGAGACGGAGAGCTAGAGTAGGCAGGGCGCTCTCCTTGTATAATGGTAAGGGATGATGAAGAGGGTGATGATGATTTGTTTAAGAAGAGAAAGAGAGCACCAAGCCTCATGAAGAGGTCTGACTGTGCAGAAGAGGGGGTCCAGAACCCCTCTGACCGGGCCAACAGAACCAAGCACCAGCTGTGAGGTCTGGAGAACAGACCAGGATGTGGATGTTGACCCAAAGGGCATAAATGGAGGAAAATACACTTTTTAAATTACAGTACTGTAAAATAAATATATTGTCAATTAAAAAGAAAAATGTTATGTAGTTTTTAAACAACAACAAAAAAAACTTAAAGCGTTAAAATGAAAAAAATAATTTGATATTTTTACTTCAGGCTGAGTCTAAACGACTGAGTAGTTTTTTTTTGTGGTAAATATTTAAAAATAGTATTTTAAGCAGTTAAATAAGGTGGTTGATTCTCCCCCTGAGGGACATGAATAGTCATAAAGTTAAAGGTGAAACCCCATCTTATTCAAATGTTCACAATACGATACAAAGTTTTTGAGCTGCATGCATTCAGCTGGGACTGCTGCAAGACAAAAAAGATAAAGTCATTGTGAAATAATTCTTTATTAGAGTCTTGTAAATGTACATTATGTCGCTCCACAAAACTGATTGGCAGCTGATTATGACTTCATAACTGTTTTCATGCCTGTGATGCTGATAAGCATGGGCATCACATCAATTACAAGTGATGAGGACATGTCCTGCTATGTTAGCGTCGACAGTTGTCGACCGAGGTAGGAGGGTTAGGATGCATGAGAAAAGTGGAGCGTGCTCTATTCACACAAGGAGAGCTGTTGGTCAGGTGACTTCTTGTTGCTCTCTAAAATAGTTATTGAATCAAGTGTTTACTTAAGTAGATAAACGGAGATGTTAAACAACCTGTTAAAATACAGCAGAATGCAGGAAATGGCATTTATTAAAACTTTTCTGGGAATAAACAAGTACTGATGGATTCATTGAGTCACTGAATATACCTGTAGGCTCACAACTGAATCCATCAGTGAACCATGAAAAGCTTTGTCACTGGTGCAGCGCTGAACAAAGTCCGGCAGGAATCTCAGAAAAATGGGAGCCAAAACATTTGCTGACCTCGCGTGAACACATTTTACACGTTTCAGTGAGTGAGCAGAATGTCCAGGCAGTAAAATCCAGGATTTCCTGTAATAATGGTTCATTTCTTTTGATTTCAACGACTGCACATCATCAAACTCTATCAGTGTCAAAACACTGATAGAGTCAAATAATCAGATTCTCCTTTTTCCTCCGCCTGCTGTTTGAATAGAACAAAGATTTTCATCTAGAACACTGAACATAAACTCATTATTAATATAGTTACATTTCTCTTACATTTAGTAAAAACACTATTTGATATAGTGTTTTAAAAAGGGTAGAGTAAACATAAAAAACGTGCAGAAGATGGGAGGACATAACAAGGACTTAGTTTGAGCTGGATCCTGCCGGAACAAGATCCGGGAAAGCTCTTATTTTGACAGGGTGCGTTCCGGTAACTGCTTGGAACCCATATTGGATATGTAATCTGAAAATAATTACATAAACACTCATTTTAAACATAACAGCCACTGACACGTTTTCTAATCTTACATAAGAGTTGCCCCTTCAAGTAAGCATTTCTGCTTCTACCCTTAAAAAAAATCTCCACCACTAAAAGTTCAGTCATGAGCAATTTAATTAAAATCACAAAAACATAATTAAACAGCACAACTAAATTGCAAATCAGTTTTACAGTTTAAATTGGTAATAATACATTTTTATTATTTATTTTAAAAAACATTGTGTACTTATATAGAGCCTTTCTATCTTATGAAGATACTCAAAGTGCTTTACACTACAATCGGTGTCCTCATTTACCCATTCATACAGCACTCTACTAGAACTCTACAAAGCTAATTAAAGTTTGATAAACAGATCAGTTCTGTTGTCAAGACCAGCTTCTTTCAGCTCCGACTGCTCTCCAAAGTCAAGTCATTTCTCAGCCGTGGTGATCTGGAGAAGGCCATCCATGCCTTTGTGACCTCCAGACTTGATTATTGTAATGCTTTGTATGTTGGTATTAATCAATCCTCCATCTCCCGTTTACAGCTTGTACAGAACTCTGCCGCGCGCTTTTTGACCAACACACGAAAATATGAACACATCACTCCTGTCCTGTCCTCTCTACACTGGCTCCCGGTTCAGTTCAGGATACAGTTCAAGCTGCTCCTGTTTGTTTTCAAAGCTCTGAATGGACTTGCACCTCTCTACATCTCAGAACTTTTGAAAGTCCATCAGCCCGGCAGAGCTTTACGATCTGCCAGTCAACACCTGCTGGAGGTGCCTCGCTCAAGGTACAAACAATGGGGAGACCGGTCATTTTCTGTTGCCGGCCCAAAAGCCTGGAACAGCCTCCCCCTTGAGCTGCGTGCCACCTCTGATCTGACTCTGTTCAAAACCAGACTGAAGACCCACTTGTTCAAAAAAGCTTTCAGTGTGTAACTTTTATTACTTTGGTATTTTAGTATGTAGCATTTTTATTTCCATTGCCTCCTTTTATTGCTGTTGTTTTTTTATTCTATTTTCACTGATTTATTGTACCAGTTTTTTATATTTTCTGTCCTGTTAAGCACCTTGGTCAATGCAAGGCATTGTAGGAAGGTGCTATACAAATAAAGTTTATTATTATTATTATTACTAATTGAACAAATCATTCGGAGGCAACGAGGGGTTCAGTGCCTTGCCCAGGAACACTTCGGCATGTGACTGCTGGTGGATTCGAACTCCCAACTCTTGCATTGAAGGACGACTGCTCTAACCACTCAGCCACAGCCGCCCCAATGTTTGATGGGTAATCATTATATGCCATGTATCAACAATACAACGGCGCCAATTTGTCAAAATACAAAGTAAGAGTGATCAAAATGTTGAAAAAACAGTCCAGTTTACATTCATTTTTAAAAAGTCGCATTGTAGAACTAAACAACTGAGAATTGAAGCACATGAAGACCGTGGCAGTGGAGATACTGGAGCAGGAGCGAGTGGTGGAGGTGAGTGGCGAGCTAACCAGGCTGTTGTACCCGGGCAGGAGCCCACAGCCAGCCACCATGAACAGCCTGAGGAGGCGCCTGGGGGGGGTTCACATGTGGAGGAGGACAGTGAATTCAGAGAAGAAGAGTCGGGCTCAGAACCACTGAGTGAGGGATGCCCAACAATCTGGACAGCTACCCAGTTCAAGGCCAAGCAGACCATGGCTTGTAATGGAAAAATTAGGTCTGGGTTGCTCTACAAGCAAGGAGGTCAGGACTTTAGGACCAGAGAAGACTGGTGCAACAAGTGCAACAATGTTCAGTCAAGTCGTCTGGATGGTTTCTTTCTTTCTTCTTTTTTTTTGGTTGAGATGCTTATCATCAGCAAACTGATTGGCCCACTATGTGAGTGTGCTGCCTGTGGGACTGAGTTTGTTTGTGGCTCCTCGGATTGATGAAGTCCTCTGGATGAAGGATGAAACGTCTCAACAAAAAATAAACTGTCCAGATGACCTGACGGAACGATGTTGGGTTTTTCAACTAGACTATTGAGCATGAACTTTGATGGCTAAAGAATGGGTATTGTGTTTAATAACTTCATCTGCCTCTGACATTTCAACACAGCAATGAGCACGCCATAAAAAAAAACATTTGAACATGCTCACACCAGGAGTCACTTAGCAGCAAAAAACATATACTTGAAAAAGCTAAAGAAGACACTTTGGGACAGGCACAGTCTAAACAAAGAACCACTACAAGTCTAAA
>JBBPBX010030896.1:0-14257 GCA_038048925.1 Garcialebias charrua
GAGCACAAACCTCAAACGAAAATTTAAAATTGTGGAATATTGCCACTAGCTAGGTTTATGTTAAATATCATTAGTTGGCTAGCTCTACCGTTAGCTAACACGAGCCTGAGACAATACCCATATTTCTGCGAGAAATGCACACCAACATCGCCTGTTAAAAAACATTTTAATACCAACTTCATACATTATGATTAAAAAAACATACTTACTGGTATCTGTTACGATATTTCCCAAGAGAAGAGTGAAACGCGCTCAAAAATGAGGCATGCGCAGTGTGCGTGTGTGGTTCTGTTCTGAGCATGCGCGAGATGTCTTCTCGCGATATGATACGGGATTTGTTCACACTTGTCAAAAACTTACTTTTTCTAAATGAAACGAGCTCAAGTTAACTGAGCTACTGAGATTTTTTGACCACAAATTACAAGTAACTTACTAAAAGTGAGTCTTAATCACTATTTGATGAAAACTGATTTAAGTCAATTTACTATTTTTAATTAAATACCATGTTTGCATTTACAGTGTAGAAATCTTTAAAAACATTGTTTATTTTTCCCTCATCATAAAATATATTTCCATTTTCATCTTTAATACCATATATAGATGTTTTTTCTTTGTTTAATTTGAGTTGATTAGCTAAAAAGTTCCCTGATTTATTACCGTATTCAAAATGATCTAATCTAAGTCTTTGTATCAAGAATTTATTTTTCTTATCAATATATTCATTTAGTTCTAATTTTAATTTGCGTAGCTTTTGCTGTGTTTCCTCACCTTGTAGACCTTCTAACAATTTAATGGATTTCTCTAATTCATCAATACGTTTATTTTCTTTTTTCTTTTTATTTGTTGAATAGGATATTATTTTACCTCTCATGACTGTTTTCCCAGCCTCCCAAAGTGTACATGCTGAAGTTCCTGGCAAGTCATTAAACTCTAGATACGATGCCCATTCTTTTTTAAAATATTGCAAAAATTCTTCTTCTTGTAGCAGTGATGTATTTAACACTAGGATGACTGAATTTTCAAGATCCTGAGGACAAACCCCCTCCTTCTCCTGCACAATCATTGGACCATTAACTGCCTTTTGTTATAAATATGTGTGCACTCAACTCAGACACCCCCACCACACCAGACTGCACAGACTGCATTCCAATGTTTCCACCAGGTAAGTAAGACTCTGCTTGCACTTCCCCCTTAGTCAGAAGAGAGGCCCTGACCTGAATTCACACATAACAGACCCTGAATTTATCTCACAGTTGAGCATTTTGGGACATCCACTGAACGGAAAGCTTTGTCTGCTCCAGAACAATTTTATGCATGAAATGGTTTTATTCTGCTGTGCTGATTATCCTGTAACCCTGATGGTCTGTCAAATAAATTATTTTGCTTACAAGTACTGTCTCTCTCCTTGTCCTTGGCACATGTATATACGGTAAGTGCTGGCACATGCAGGTGGCCCATTGCTGTGTTCTACAACATGCTTGACCTATTGTTGTCCATCACCTGACGGACCGACACAGGTCACATGACATGGGGTCAACTGACAAAACAACACAGGTCACACGACATGAAGTCAAATGACTGACAGACACTGGTCACACGACATGAGGTCAACTGACGGACCGACACAGGTCACACGGCATGAGGTCAACTGACGTACCGACACAGGTCACATGACCTGAGGTCAAGTGACGGACCAACACAGGTCACACGACATGAAGTCAACTGACGGACCGACACAGGTCACACGGCATGAGGTCAACTGACGTACCGACACAGGTCACATGACCTGAGATCAACTGACGGACTGACACAGGTCACATGACCCGAGGTCAACTGACGGACCGACACAGGTCACATGACCTGAGGTCAACTGACGGACCGACATAGGTCACATGACATGAAGTCAACTGATGGACTGACACAGGTCACATGACCCGAGGTCAACTGATGGACTGACACAGGTCACATGACCCGAGGTCAACTGACGGACCGACACAGGTCACATGACCTAAGGTCAACTGATGGACCAACACAGGTCACACCAAATGAAGTCAACTGATGGACCGACACAGGTCACATGACCTGAGGTCAACTGACGGACCGACACAGGTCACATGACCTGAGGTCAACTGACGGACCGACACAGGTCACATGACCTGAGGTCAACTGACGGACCGACATAGGTCACACAACATGAAGTCAATTGATGGACCGACACAGGTCACATGACCTGAGGTCAACTGACGGACCGACACAGGTCACATGACCCGAGGTCAACTGACGGACCGACACAGGTCACATGACCCGAGGTCAACTGACGGACCGACACAGGTCACATGACCTGAGGTCAACTGACGGACCGACACAGGTCACATGACCTGAGGTCAACTGATGGACCGACATAGGTCACATGACCTGAGGTCAACTGACGGACCGACACAGGTCACATGACCTGAGGTCAACTGACGGACCGACACAGGTCACATGACATGAAGTCAACTGACGGACCGACACAGGTCACATGACCTGAGGTCAACTGATGGACCGACATAGGTCACATGACCTGAGGTCAACTGACGGACCGACACAGGTCACATGACCTGAGGTCAAGTGACAGATCAACACAGGTCACATGACCTGAGGTCAACTGACAAAACGACACAGGTCACACAACATGAAGTCAACAAACGGACCGACATAGGTCACATGACCTGAGGTAAACTGACGGACCGACACAGGTAACATGACCTGAGGTCAACTGACATACCGGTATAATGGACCAGATTGCACATTATACGGTGCGGCCCATTGCCGTGTTCTACAACATGCTTGACCTGGCAGCGATAAATGTTTATGTGTTATACAAGGCCTGCACTGGTTCCAAGGGTTTTGGACTGAGGGGTAGGGTGTGGGGGGTGTAGGTGTACAATTAATGGGTCTTTAGTAGGGTCATTAGCATTTGAATCGACATTATATAGCCCAATGAAAGGGATCGGGGGATTCAGAAGCCAAGTTCACTTGCGCAAAAAAGCGCAGCCTTAGTCAAAGTAGTGTTAATCTCCAATTTATATTTTTTGTTGTTGTTTTTTTTAAATCTAAATTTACAGTAACTGGTGCATGATCGCTGACAGCAATAGGGTGTATCTTAGTGTCTGAAATGTTTGTCATCAATGAATTGCTTACTATGAAATAATCTAGACGAGAATATGAGTGATGCACATGTGAAAAGAATGAATATTCTTTGCTATCAGGGTGAAAACAACGCCATGCATCGCAGAGCCCATAATCATTCATATACTGTTTAACTATATTTATAGATTGCCAACTGCGTTGAGTTCCCGCTGCATTCAGTCTGTCTAATTTGTCATCTAAACCAAAGTTGAGATCACCTCCCATCACCAGTGAGGAATCCATGTGATTTGATAGGGTGGAAAAAAAATCATGAAAAAAAGCTGCGTCATCTACATTCGGTCCATATATGCTAACAATACAATAATTTTGTCCGGTTAGAGACTTCCGGTTCCGGTTCTGTGAGGTACGGACGTGGGGAATGAGCTGCTGCTGAAAAACTCTATACTTGTGCGTGAGTATTATGATAAAGCTTTGGTAAGTTGGTAAGTCCATATTTATTTAAATAAACTATATAACTAAATGTAAGATCATTTAAAAAGGTATTAAAAATTTGATAACCGATCTTTTCTCCCCCCATTATTTCCACAAACTGGACGTGGAAACGTCGGAGAGCCTTGAGTTGTTTATCGACGATTATTTTGAAAGGTTTGTCATGAGCGACCCTAATGTAACATCCGGTGCGGGTAGCGATTCGGCTAACACGAGCGGTAGCGGTGGCGAGTCGAAGCCGAATGCTAAACGGTACCGAGAGGGAAGCTCAGATAGCGTTTCGGAACCTTCGGTGGATAATTCAGGCTTCGTGACGATTCTGGAGTCAATTGATAAAAAGCTGTCTAGCTTGGACGCCCGGCTAGCGTTAGTAGAGGAACTACAGAAGGAAGTAATGGGGTTAAAACAATCACTGGAGTTCACCCAGGAACAAGTAGCATCTCTAGCTAATGAAAACATTGAGCTAAAGGTAACAGTTGGACAGCTTAAAGATCAGATGTTGCAACTTTCCGGGGATAATAAAAAATTTAAAGAGTCAGTATTAGATATCCAAGCCAGAAGTATGCGGGATAATGTTATTTTCTCTGGGATTCCGGAGGGGGCGGAGGAAAATCCGGAGGCCTTGGTTCGGGACTTCTTTCAAAAACAGCTAAAGTTGCCGAGTGAATCCATTAACAATAATAATAATAATAATTAATTCAATTTATAACGTACTTTTCATTACTGAAAATCTCAAAGTGCTACACATATATTGAATGCTACACACATTCATAAACCGGTGGCGGCAGACTACCATGCAAGGTGCTTTCCAGTCCTACCGGGAGCAACTCAGGGTTAAGTGTCTTGCCCAAGGACACAACGACACATGGTGCGGGTCCCGGGAGTCGAACCGCCAACTTTCCGATCGGGAGACGACTGCCATTACCACTACACCACGGCCGCCCATTAAAGCAATTACTTTTCATCGAGTTCACCGCCTCGGTGCTAAACGGCCTGGGAACACTAGACCGCGCCCGATAATAGCTAAATTCGAACATTATAAACAAAAGGAACAGGTTAAAAGCCGAGGTAGGGAACTACGTGGGACACATTTTAGTATGAACGATCAATATCCTGCAGAAATCCTGAGCAGAAGGAAAGTACTATTCCCGATAAGAAAGAAAAATATAAGCGAAGGAATAAGAGCTAACATCTCCGTGGATAAACTCTATATAAACGGTCAGCTGTTTAGAGATCCAGAAACTACTCCTTGGCTTTATTAGCCATATGATCAAGGTAAGAACTATATCGGTTGCTAATATTGATTAATATTATTAAATATAGTATTTGTTAATATTACTTACCAGATATATTTAATTTTTTTTCAGCACAGCTCGGTGGTGGGACACACTCAGATAGTGGTGATACACAAGGTGGGATGACACTTGATGTGGTAAGAGGGTGTTTTTGTTGTTTTTTCTTATCTGAATTATGTTTCCATGTATATCATTTCTCTTTGTTTTCTTGTCTATATTTTTCTAACTCAACAATTATCAGCGCACAAGCACAAGGGTTCACACACGTCTTTGTATATCCATACAATTACTTTATGAATGAAAACTTCCCTGATTCATTTTCAAAAGAAACAGCAATTACTTTATTTAAAAATCATATATAGTTATTCATTAAGGGATATGTTTTTGTCTGGATATATTACTATCTTATATATTTCAGATAATGGGTGTGGTTTAGCTATATTATCATTAGCACAGGTATGGGTACCTTAGGGTTTGTCACATGGAACATTAATGGAGCCGGTAGCCAACGTAAAAAATATAGAATTTTTAACCAGATTAAAAGATTAAAGGCAGATGTTGTATTACTCCAAGAAATTCATAAATTGGCATCAACTGTGGAGGAGCTTAAATCTTCAGAGTTTCCTAATGTATTCTCAGCATGTTATAATTCAAGACAAAGAGGGGTGGCAATTTTAATACATAAAAATGTTAACTTCACAGTATTAGATCAGGTTATAGACCCGCACGGTAGATATATAATATTAAAGTTATCAATATTTAGACTATTCTGTTGCTTTCAACACCAGATAATCTGTGTTTGAACGTGTTTGCTTCACACAGGTTAGTAATTATTTTTATTATCTGCAATGTTTTCATGTCTATATTCTGATTTTACTTCATTTTGTATGTTGCTTTGTGTGTTGCCTGTTTTTCTGTTAGTACAACACTTTTGTTGGCATGTTGCTGTTTTAAGTGCTCTATAAATGAAATGATATAGTATGGCATAGTTTTTGTCTGAATTCTCAGAATTCTTAACCGACTTACTTCTAAATACTGATAAAGTCATAATAATTGGTGATTTCAGTACATTCATGTAGATGTAGAAAATATAGCTCAAGCATAGCCTTAAAAAACTTAATAGAGTGAATTGATTTGACTGAAAACGTCCGCACATCTAGGAACTGTACAGTACTACCTGAACCAGAAACCCAGGCTGAACGCCTAGGTCCATACCTTGCTGAAAGCCAGGGATACTAGGCGTGTTTCCATCAAGGTTTCTAGGTGCGCATTATGAAGCATCGCATCAGAAAAGCTAAATGGAAACGGCATAATTCGAGTTAACTTCCTCTAAGTCGCTCTAAAGTTTATACGCTCGCTTGAGGTAGTTTTTGGGGAGTCGATTCAGAGCTGAGTCGGCTAAACGACAGATGGAAACAGATTAGCCGACTCAGTTCTGCCGCAGCGAACATTCACGTCACGTGACTGATCAGCTGTTTCCGCTCCGGACAACATGTAACATCGCTAAAACTAGTTGGCATGACAGAATAAATACAACTTGCCCGATAGCAACACATACCTGAAATATTCTCTCCATTTTGCCGAGATGTCTGTTTTCAAACGCTACTTCCTGTTTACTGTGGAAGTGCGTAACGCTGACGTCTGACGTATGGCGCTGACGTGTGACGTAATGACGCTGACGTCTGACGTAGAGACGCTTTGCGTGGCATTGCAGATGCGCTTCAAGCCAGTTAATGGAAACACTTCTGATCCTCATAATTTTAATTTACATTTTAGCGAAATTTTCTAAAATTCGCTCAAAAATCGAATTTAAATTGGATGGAAACATAGCTACTGTCTTCAGGTCTGGCGACTCACAGGAACAGGGGAGGACAAGGATAGAGCTGGCTGCTGGTATAAACAAGGACAAAGCAATATATGCATACTCTTCATACGCAGACTCTTCCACTGGTACATTTTCATCTTTAAATCACTTTTTGGTCTGCTGCCTTCGTGCTTCTCCTCCTACATGTCTTTGCGTGAGTGCAGCTA
The DNA here is from genome assembly GCA_038048925.1 of Garcialebias charrua. Lineage (NCBI taxonomy): Eukaryota > Metazoa > Chordata > Actinopteri > Cyprinodontiformes > Rivulidae > Garcialebias > Garcialebias charrua. The sequence goes on from JBBPBX010030896.1 coordinate 6,948, forward strand.
CAGCGTGTGCTCTCAGGACATGATTACCTGCAGTGTTCCATCAGTGAAGACTGAACTTGGAAAAATGACCTTCTCCTACTCTGCTCCTGTTTCCTGGAATATCTTACAAAAATATATGAAGATCTCGGCCTTGACCTTTCTAAATGGTTTTAAGAATCTGTTGGAATCCTGGCAAAAACCAATGCAGACATGTTCCTGTTTTTGATTTTCTACATCTGCCTTATAATGTTTTGCTACTTTGCTACTTTGTTTTAATTTGTTTAAACAAAAATCTGTATTTCTCTCTTATGTTTGTCTATTGTTGATTGTTTAAGGAAACTCTACCATTGCTGTTGTCATCATTCTTTAGTTTGTAGACAGGTCTCCATTGTAAATGAGTCCTCGAGGCTCATTGAGATTAACCTGACTAAATAAAGGTTGAATGAATGAATGCATGCGATACAAGGACATTCCTCCTCACAGGACCCAGGGAGCATGTGGAGGGGCATTACCGTAAGTGTATCACAGACTGTAAAAGCAGGAGTGCACAATGCCCAAGGGACGCATCACTGCATGATGCTCTTATCATGTTCTCTACCTATTTTGAAGACACAAATAGATCACCCAACACCAAACTCACCTGACCAACGAAAGAAGAGTTTCTCATTGTAACCTCAACAGAAATAAGGAAGACTTTCAGTAGGATTACCGGTAATCCTCCCAAAGCAACTGGCCCAGACAACACCCCAGGGAGGGTGCTTAGAGACTGTGCTGATCAGCTCTGTGAGGTGCTGGTTGATGTCTTTTAACTCTTCACTCACCCTGGCAACTGCTCCCACCTGCCTGAAGACCCATCATCCCAGTTCCTAAGAGCTCTGCAGTGACTGGTCTGAATGACTATCAACCAGTAGCCCTCATTCCGATAGTCTAAATGCTTTGAAAGACTTGTCATCACACACATACAAACAACCTTTGACATAAGTGAAGCTCCACACCATACAAATACCACAAGAATAAATCAACAGAGGACATCACATCCTCTGTAGTCCACACTGCTCTCAACCACCTGGAGCAGAAGGACTCCTACGTACATATGCTCTTTGTGAACTTTATGTCTGCCTTCAACACCATGATCCCCCAAACACTGATGGACAAACTACTCCCACTAGGCCTAAACCCCTCCATTTGCAACTGGGTCCTAGATTTCTCAACAAACAGACCACAGTCAGTGAGGATCCACAACTTCTCCTCCTTCACCATAATTCTCAACACCTGCTCCACTCAGAGATGTGTGCTGAGCCCTCTCCTGTTCACTCTGCTCACATATGACTGTGCACCAACCCATTCAGGCTGTCACATTAGCTATGTTTACACATACAAAATTATTTGACTGGATTGAAATGTTTTCAGATTAAATAGATTGCTGAGGCGAAAGTTTGGATGTGGGAGGAGTTTGGTGAGACCTTGGATAGAGACTCTCGGTCGGCTCCGAGGAGATTCTGGCAAACTATCAGGCAGCTGAGGAGGGGAAAGCAGCACTTTACTAACACTGTGTTCAGTGAAGGTGGGGTGCAGTTAACCTCAACCAATGATGTCATCGGGAGGTGGAAGGAATAAATCTTGGACCTTCTCAATCCCTCCAGCACGTCTTCCATGGAGGAAGCTGAGTCAGGAGACTTTGTGCTTGGTCCGTCCAAAACTGTGACTGAGGTCGTTGAGGTAGTTAAAAAGCTCTGAGGTGGCAGGGCTCCGAGAGTGGATGAGATTCACCCTGATTTCCTTAAGGCTCTGGATGTTGTGGGGCTGTCTTGGATGACATGTCTTAACAACGTTGCATGGATATCGGGGGTAGTACCACTGGTAGACTGGGGTGGTGGTTCACCTCGTCAGAAAGGGGGGCCGGAGGGTGTGCTCCAATTATAGGGGCATCCATCCATCCATCCATTTTCGTTCGCTTATCCGGGGTCGGGTCGCGGGGGTAGCAGCCTAAGTAGGGAGGCCCAGACTTCCCTCTCCCCAGCCACTTGGAGCAGCTCCTCTGGGGGAATCCCAAGGCGTTCCCAGGCCAGCCGAGAAACATAGTCCCTCCAGCGTGTCCTGGGTCTTCCTCTGGGTCTCCTCCCGGTGGGACATGCCCGGAACACCTCACCAGGGAGGCGTCCAGGAGGCATCCTAACCAGATGCCCGAGCCACCTCAACTGGCTCCTCTCGATGTGGAGAAGCAGCGGCTCTACTCCGAGTCCCTCCCGGATGACCGAGCTTCTCACCCTATCTCTAAGGGAGAGTCCAGACACCCTGCGGAGAAAACTCATTTCAGCCGCTTGTATCCGAGATCTCGTTCTTTCGGTCACAACCCAAAGCTCATGACCATAGATGAGGGTGGGAACGTAGATCGATCGGTAAATTGAGAGCTTTGCCTTTCGACTCAGCTCTCTCTTCACCACGACAGACCGGTACAGCGCCCGCTTCACTGCGGACGCTGCACCTATCCGCCTATCGATCTCACGCTCCAGTTTTCCCTCATTCGTGAACAAGACCCCGAGATACTTAAACTCCTCCACTTGGGGCAGGACCTCCTCCCCGACCCGGAGAGGGCACTCTACCCTTTTCCGGCTCAAGACCATGGCCTCGGATTTGGAGGAACTGATCCTCATCCCGGCCGCATCACACTCGGCTGCAAACCGCTCCAGCGAAAGCTGTAGATCACGATCTGATGAAGCCAATAGGACCACATCATCTGCAAAAAACAGAGAAGCGATTCTAAGGCCACCAAAACGGATCCTCTCACCTTGGTTGCACCTAGAAATTCTGTCCATAAAAGTTATGAACAGAATCGGTGGCATCACTTTCCTTAATCTCCCTGGTAAGGTCTATACAGGGGTACTGGAGAAGCAAGTCTGATCATTGGTAGAACCTCAGATCCAGGAGGAACAATGTGGGTTCCGTCCTGGCCGTAGAACACTGGATCAGCTTTTTACCCTCACTAGGGTCCTTGAGCGGTCATGGGAGTTTGCCCATCCTGTGTACATGTGTTTTGTGGACTTGGAGAAGGCATTCGACCATGCTCCTCGGGGTACACTGTGGGGGGGTGCGCCGTGAGTATGGCATTGGAGGCCCGTTGTTGTGGCCTGTTCCGTCCCTACACAAGCGGTGCAAGAGTTTGGGTCACATTGCAGGCAGTAAGTCGGATCCCTTCAGGGTGGGAGTTGGACTCCGCCAGGGCTGCCCGTTGTCACAGATTCTGTTCATAACTTTTATGGACAGAATTTTTCGGTGTAGCCAACTGGCGGAGGGTTTTTGTTTCGGTGGAATTAGGATTCCATCTCTGCTCTTTGCAGATTCATTCAACCTTTATTTAGTCAGGTAAATCTTATTGAGCCTCGAGGNAAAGCTGTAGATCACGATCTGATGAAGTCAATAGGACCACATCATCTGCAAAAAACAGAGAAGCGATTCTAAGGCCACCAAAACGGATCCTCTCACCTTGGTTGCACCTAGAAATTCTGTCCATAAAAGTTATGAACAGAATCGGTGGCATCACTTTCCTTAATCTCCCTGGTAAGGTCTATACAGGGGTACTGGAGAAGCAAGTCTGATCATTGGTAGAACCTCAGATCCAGGAGGAACAATGTGGGTTCCGTCCTGGCCGTAGAACACTGGATAAGCTTTTTACCCTCACTAGGTTCCTTGAGGGGTCATGGGAGTTTGCCCATCCTGTGTACATGTGTTTTGTGGACTTGGAGAAGGCATTCGACCATGCTCCTCGGGTACACTGTGGGGGGTGCGCCGTGAGTATGGCATTGGAGGCCCGTTGTTGTGGCCTGTTCCGTCCCTACACAAGCGGTGCAAGAGTTTGGGTCACATTGCCGGCAGTAAGTCGGATCCCTTCAGGGTGGGAGTTGGACTCCGCCAGGGCTGCCCGTTGTCACAGATTCTGTTCATAACTTTTATGGACAGAATTTTTCGGTGTAGCCAACTGGCGGAGGGTTTTTGTTTCGGTGGAATTAGGATTCCATCTCTGCTCTTTGCAGATTCATTCAACCTTTATTTAGTCAGGTAAATCTTATTGAGCCTCGAGGGCTCATTTAAGAAAGCTGATGATTTCAATGAAAGATGATGCGGTCCTGCTGATTTGTCTGTCTGTGAAACTGCTTCTTAGTCTCTCTTGCATATTTTCCAAACCATAATTATGAACTTATTTGGCCAATTGGTCCCTCAACACAATTTGATAACATTTCTTCAAAGAGAAGACAGACTTTAGGCAAGCCGGTTTGCCCTGTTGGCACATACGCATATATAGACTTGAAGTAGTAATCACTCCACAGACATGGACAACGTCTCATCTCTTTGTATTTTTAATAAATAATCAAAATTAAAATGTGCAATGACGTTGGACTTTTATGGGCGGAGATATGAGCTGACGCATCCGAGAGAAAAGTAACATCGGAACGCACACAATGAAAATGAGGGAGTTCCCGGATCTTGTTCCGACAGGATCCGGCTCAAATTAAGCGGTCATGACACACCAAGTGGCAATCCTTAGATAACCTCCAGGTGTCAGTTTACTTTGGCTGAGTGTCACATATTTCTTCTAATTGTTTCAAACAATAAAATATTTGGTCATAACTTTGTAAAAAATAATGATAAAAATGGTATTGTGGATGTCAAGTTTGTGTTGTCATTATACTTGTGTTAAACAGTGTTTCTGTATTTTTCAGCCAGTATTAGATGCATGTCAAAATATTATCTGATCATTTTGTACACCTGAAGCTACAATGTTTGGGAGCCACTAGTCTACGACACAACCTCCACTTTTAACTCACCCAAATCTTCAGACTCAAAAAGGTACGCCTCATCAATGCCAATCTTTCGACACCAGTAGAGGAAGTTGGCAGTGTTATCTCGAGCGAAGAATGATCCAGAAGTTGCATTGGCACGCCAGTTGATCACTCTTCTGGCCATCAACTATCTCATGCACGCACACAGACACACACACACACACACACACACACAGACACACACACACACACAGAGATGAAGTGAGGCTGCAGTGGGAAAATACTGTAGTTCTTTATTTCTTCAGCACCAACACTACATGAACGTGCACAATGAGACACCCAACCACCTTTAAAAGAAGAGCAGGGTGTAAATATGAGCATCCTCCATTTGTCTTAGTGCTCTGTGTGCACGAAGGATAAAAGAAAAAGAAACTTGTCAAAACAAAACTGTAACAAAGTGAGGTTAGGTAAAATAAAACAAGACTAGACATGAACAACAGTTTGTCTCCAACCCTAACCCTGACCAAACTCATGGTTTGTAGCTCCTGGATGTAAAGCTCATAAAAGAGAAGAGCAAATACTTTGTTCAAGCTGTTATTTTAATTGTGTCTTCTGAAAGTGTCCATTATCACATCAATAAATTATTTTTTATTTATTTACATCATTGGCATGTTTCTTAGTTGAAAGGTGATCATGTAAATGCCTCAATGTAAAAACCTTTTAGATATGTGATAGGTGCAGCACCTTGCCCTTGTTGGTGTGAACCATCTTCTCTTGGAGCAGCTTTGCCAGCTGACAGAGAAGAACGCCGTTATCCAACTGTTCTATCAGGCTGTCTGCTGTGAAGTTCACACCTGAGAAGAATCCAGATGCACTGAGTTAAATAGCTTGATCCAGAACTGTCATTCAAACTTTCAGTTTTACCACATGGGCTCACATGACATTTCTTTTCATTCCTTACACAAACAGTTTTGTAAAAAGCAACCTTTGCCCTTTTTCCACGGCTCCTCTTCAACCTGGTTTGGCTCGGTTCCTCACGACTCGTGTCAGTACACATTGTGTATCCATAGCTCCTTTTAATAATATTAATAATAATGAATTCAATTTATAATGCACTTTTCATTAATAAAAAGCTCAAAGTGCTACAAAGTGTAACAAAGCAAAGATCAAAATAAAACAAGTGATAAAATCAAATAAAATCAATAATAATATCGACTAAGATCAAAGATAAAATCATGTGGAGGCAGAATAGGCTTGCTTAAAAAGAAAAGTCTTTATGCTGCTTTTAAAGTCAACCAGTGACTGTGGAGCTCTCAGGTCGTCAGGGAGGGAGTTCCACAGGCGGGGGGCAGCCACACAGAATGCTCGGTCTCCCATGGTCCTCAATTTGGTCCGAGGAATATGAAGGAAATTACTGTTCTGTGATCGTAGAGACCGGGTGGATGAATATGGTGCAAGAATGTCCTTTAGATAGTCAGGTGAAGTGCCGTGCAAGCATTGATGGGTAATGAGAGCAGTTTTGTACTGAATTCTGTAGGTGACAGGAAGCCAATGGAGGTTATGGAGAATGGGTGTAATATGTTCAAATTTACGAACTCTCAACAGAATCCTTGCTGCACTGTTTTGAATGTATTGAAGTTTCTGAAGGTTTTTGCCAGGGATACCAATAAACAGGGAGTTGCAGTAGTCGAGCCTGGAGGAGACAAAGGCATGGACGAGTTTCTCAGCATCAGGAAAAGTCAGAGATGGGCGAAGTCTGGAGATGTTTCGAAGATGGAAGAAGCAGGTTTTAAACAGATGCTTAATGTGATTTTCAAATGTAAGATGAGAGTCCATTTTTATTCCAAGATTTGTAACAGAGGTGGAGAGGGGGATGTCTTGACCAGAGAAGGAGATTGTTGTTAAAGTTGATGTTTGTATCTGGTGAGGGGTGCCAATCATATGGCCTCAGTCTTGGAGCAGTTTAATTGAAGAAAGTTCTGATTCATCCATGCCCTTATTTCCTCCAGGCAGGTAGAGAGGGCAGTGAGTGAAGATGGAGATGGGGATGATGAGGATGCTCCAGTCCTGATGTAAAGCTGTGTATCGTCGGCATAGCAGTGAAAAGAAATGTTGAACTGATTAATAATTTGACCTAAAGGCAGCATGTAAAGGGAAAACAGCAGGGGCCCCAGAACTGACCCTTGAGGGACACCACAGGAGACACCGACTGTCTGGGAAGTGGCATTGCCAAGACTAACACATTCCAGCCTATCGGAGAGGAAAGATTTGAACCAGTCCAGGACAGTGTCACAGAGACCGACCTCCACATGAAGACGGTGGAGGAGGATACTATGGTCCACAGTGTCGAAAGCTGCAGTGAGGTCAAGGAGGACAAGGATGGAGGGAGAACCAGTGTCAGCAGCCATGAGGACATCATTTGTAACTCTCAGCAATGCCGTCTCAGTACTGTGAGCTGCACGGAAGCCAGACTGGAACTTCTCATACAGAGAGTGTTGTTGTAGGTGGTCCTGCAGCTGAGCAGCAACTGCTTTTTCCAGCACTTTAGACAGA
>JBBPBX010030896.1:16032-34884 GCA_038048925.1 Garcialebias charrua
TCTCAAGTCTTTGACCTCAAGTCAAATCAAATCTCAAGTCAAGACAGGCAAAGGTTGAGTCAAGTCTCAAGTCAGGAACTTTTCATTTCAAGTCATTCGAGTCATTCTCCCCCCCCCTTTTTTATCATTTACAATTATACATAAAATGTAAATAATAGACCATTTGTTCTTTTTAAAATCTGTATTTATCTCAAATGATAGAACATGTGCAGCTGAACACAACGTATAAAAAACATTTTAAATTGGACCTCTTTATTCCGCAGTTCTGTTAATTTTAACATTCAACGAAAAAGACGAAAATGCTGAAATTTCCACAACACAATACAAAGAACGTAGCCAACGTAGCCTGGAGTACACATGCTAACCCGAAGTTAGCTAAAGTCAACTATCTCACAGCAAAAGAAAAGTGCTACCTAATGATAAGAAAGTTAATTCTCAATAGTCCAGGTATCAAATCCGCTCATTCTCAATCAGTTCATCTGGACAGTTTCTTTTTAGCAGAAACGTTTCACCCTCACTCCAGAGGGCTTCCTCAGTCAGAGTAGTCCAAAGCACACTGAAGTTAACCCACCAAGTAAGCAACTTATGTGGACCAACCAGTTTGCTGTAGCCAAGATGGTTTCTGGGGGCGTGTCCCTCGTCGACTCCTCCCAGGCAGGCAGACATGTCCAAAGTGGTTCAAGACAAGAAAGTTAATTCTCAATAGTCCAGGTATCAAATCCGCTCATTCTCAATCAGTTCATCTGGACAGTTTCTTTTTAGCAGAAACGTTTCACCCTCACTCCAGAGGGCTTCCTCAGTCAGAGTAGTCCAAAGCACACTGAAGTTAACCCACCAAGTAAGCAACTTATGTGGACCAACCAGTTTGCTGTAGCCAAGATGGTTTCTGGGGGCGTGTCCCTCGTCGACTCCTCCCAGGCAGGCAGACATGTCCAAAGTGGTTCAAGACAAGAAAGTTAATTCTCAATAGTCCAGGTATCAAATCCGCTCATTCTCAATCAGTTCATCTGGACAGTTTCTTTTTAGCAGAAACCTAATGATCTTTGTGAAGCTTCAAATGCTTCAAAGTTGGACATTGTGGAATCTCCATCCGATATTTTCTTATTGCATGTTTTACAAGTTGCAGTTCATTTTTTTATTTGAATGTTCATAACCCATGTACCTAAAATAAATTACTTGCGGAAGCAAATTGGAGCGCTTATTTTGTCTTTAGTTCCCTCAGCCCTGTAGCCTTGTCTTGTTTTTTTCAAATGTCTAAATCCTTTTAATTTGATTGGTTGTGCTGCAGCTACGCACACACATACATACGGAGTGTGGAAAAACAGATGCCCGGTCTGTGCCTGACTGTTAATACGGAATGAGTGAAATTAATTAATTAACAGAACTGCGGAATAAAGAGATGCTTTTGTCTCCTCCAGGCTCGACTACTGCAACTACCTGTTTATTGGAATCCCTGGTAAAAACCTCCAGAAACTTCAATATATTCAAAACAGTGCAACAAGGATTTTATTGAGAGCTTGTAAATTTGAACATATTACACCCATTCTCCATAACCTCCATTCGCTTCCTGTCACCTACAGAATTCAGTACAAAACTGCTCTCATCACACACCAATGCTTACACGGAACTTCACCTGACTATCTAAAGGACATTCTTGCACCATATTCATCCACCCGGTCTCTACGATCACAGAACAGTAATCTACTTCACATTCCACGAACCAAATTAAGGACCATGGGAGACCGGGCATTCTGTGTGGCTGCCCCCCGCCTATGGAACTCCCTCCCTGACTACCTGAGAGCTCCACAGTCACTGGTTGACTTTAAACAAGGCTTAAAGACCTTTCTTTTTAAGCGAGCCTACTCTGCTTGTGTATGTTATTTTAGATCTTAGTTGATATTATCATTATTTTTAATTGATGTTATTAGTGATTTTTGTTGTTTTATCATTGATTTTACTTGATTTTATCACTTGTTTTTATTTGATCTTTGATTTTAGTTCTTTAAACGTTCTTTAAACGTTTTTTAAACGTTCTGTAAACGTTCTTTAAACGTTCTTTAAACGTTCTGTAAACGTTGTGTAAACGTTTTTTAAACGTTGTTTAAACGTTCTTTAAATGATCTTTAAACGTTCTGTAAACGTTCTGTAAACGATCTTTAAACCTTCTTTAAACGTTGTTTAAATGTTCTTTAAACTTTCTTTAAACAGTCTTTAAACCTTCTTTAAACCTTGTTTAAACGTTCTTTAAATGTTCCTTAAATGTTCTTTAAACGTTCTGTAAACGTTCGGTAAACGTTCTTTAAACGTTCTTTAAACGTTTTTTAAACGTTTTTTAAACGTTCTTTAAACGTCCTGTAAACGTTCTTTAAACGTTGTTTAAACGTTGTTTAAACGTTCTTTAATAGTTCTGTAAACGTTCTGTAAACGTTCTTTAAACGTTCTTTAAATGTTCTTTAAACGTTCTTTAAACGTTTTTTAAACGTTTTTTAAACGTTCTTTAAACGTCCTGTAAACGTTCTTTAAACGTTGTTTAAACGTTGTTTAAACGTTCTTTAATAGTTCTGTAAACGTTCTGTAAACGTTCTTTAAACGTTCTTTAAATGTTCTTTAAACGTTCTTTAAACGTTTTTTAAACGTTTTTTAAACGTTCTTTAAACGTCCTGTAAACGTTCTTTAAACGTTGTTTAAACGTTGTTTAAACGTTCTTTAATAGTTCTGTAAACGTTCTGTAAACGTTCTTTAAACGTTCTTTAAATGTTCTTTAAACGTTCTTTAATAGTTCTGTAAACGTTCTGTAAACGTTCTTTAAACGTTCTTTAAATGTTATTTAAACGTTCTGTAAACGTTCTTTAAACGTTCTTTAAACATTCTGTAAACGTTCTTTAAACGTTCTTTAAATGTTCTTTAAACATTCTGTAAACGTTCTTTAAACGTTCTTTAAATGTTCTTTAAACGTTCTTTATAAACGTTTTTTAAACGATCTTTAAACGTTCTTTAAACGTTCTTTAAACGTTCTTTAAACGTTCTTTAAACATTTTTTAAACGGTTTTTAAACGTTCTTTAAACGTTCGTTAAACGTTCTTTAAACGTTTTTTAAACGTTCTTTAAACGTTCTGTAAACGTTTTTGAAACGTTCTTTAAACGTTCTGTAAACTTTTTTAAACGTTCTTTAAACGTTCTTTAAACGTTCTTTAAACATTCTTTAAACGTTCTGTAAACATTCTTTAAACGTTCTTTAAACGTTCTTTAAACATTCTTTAAACGTTCTTTGAACATTCTGTAAATGTTTTTTAAACGTTATTTAAGCGTTCTTTAAACATTCTGTAAACGTTTTTTAAACGTTTTTAAACGTTCTTTAAACGTTATTTAAACATTCTTTAAATGTTCTGTAAACGTTCTTTAAACGTTCTTTAAACGTTTTTTAAACGCTCTTTAAATGTTTTTTAAACGTTCTTTAAATGTTCTTTAAACGCTCTTTAAATGTTCTTTAAAAGTTCTTTAAATGTTCTTTAAAGACCGTGTAAAGTGAATTTCAATATTTTCTTCAATAAACATTATAAATGTCAATTGTATTCTTGTAAATGAGTAAAAAGTCTCAAAATTGTAGATAAATTAATTTTGGAGTTATAGATCAAACTGTGTATAACGATAAGAAAGTTAATTCTCAATAGTCCAGGTATCAAATCCGCTCATTCTCAATCAGTTCATCTGGACATTCTGTGTATGACGTCATCTGTGTATAACGATATTTCTGTTTCAGGATTTTTTGGGAGTGTTTTAAATGTGACTGCGTTTCATCACGCGGTCTAAAGCCCCACCCCCTGCAGCTCCAGCCGTATAAATTAGTTCTTGCCTCGGTGGAGCCGTTCACTCGCGAATCGCAGATAGCATCAGATAGCAATAGCTATAGCTCCTTTTTTGCTAAGAAAATGTGACAGGTCCATTGCATACTTAGTTATCAACGTGATTACTCTATATTTTAATCACCAACACAGACCCCGCATGCGATGTGACCGGGTCGGACCGGGTGCAGCGAGTCCGCTCATCTTCTAAAATAGCGCTTATTATTAAACACATAACAGCGGAGTTATGAATTATAGTTGTGTCCTCAACTTTAAAAACAAAACCAGAGTTGTTTGTGCACTAAAAACAGCGTAACTCTTGGAAAAAGGAGCTGCTGTTACAGCCAGAACTCAGATAAAAACAGAGCAGGTTTACTGGATCTCTGCTGCACCTGTCTGCCTCTCCACACACAGCTCAGGCTGTGAAGAACGATGCCGACCGTCACAGTGGTCACTGTCTGACTCAGAGTCTGAGTCTGGCTCTGGAGGTTCAAATGAGTAGGGCTGGAGAACTCCAATTAGGCTGCCAGCATTCGCGAACATCCTCACTTTACCGCAGTTCTTCACTGGGCAGGACACGGGCGCAGTACTGCGCTGAAACCACGCCCACGCGCTGACACGCCCCCAGCGTTTCAGACCAGGGCACAATTATGTTTTTTCATTATTTTTGAGACTTAATTTTATAAGGTAAACAATGTTTTTAATCAGTCAGATTTATATGGGTGATTAATAACACATATTCATACCGTGTGACAAACTCAAAACACACATTTAATTTTACTTTACACAGTCTTTAAATTCACAGGTAAACTGTTCCACAGCTTTGGAGCAGCAACCGCAAAAGCCCGATAAGCTCTGGATTTCATTCTGGATCTGGGGATATCTAAGAGAAACTGGTTGTTGGACCGGAGTGCTCTTACTGGAGTGTAGATGTTAATAAGATCCCCAAAATATGACTGGGCTAGACCTTTTAAGATTTTAAAAACAAGCAATAAAATCTTAAAGGGGACCACAGATGCAAAATTCACTTTTTAATGTGTTTCTTTTTACTCAACTTTGGGTATGTACTTCATAAAAAAAACAGTCCTAGGGCCAAAAAAATGCACCCAGTGGTTTATTTACTCTAAGTATATAGAAACACTTTTTTTTAATAGGCTTTTTTTTCAAATATTTATTTATAACTACTTCAAGTACAACAATTTAAAATAAACACAGAAGAACATTGAACATATAAGCAAACAAAAATTAAAACAAAAATACAGAGATAAATAAATGCAAGTTACAGAGTTAAGTTGTATTCATTACAGATATTTCTTGTTTTTATAGCCTTTTTGTTATTTGAGTCTGAGATTGATTCAAGATACAGTTTTACATCCATTACAAAGAGATCAAAAAAGGGTTTCCTATGCATTATTTTACTTTTATGGATGTGAAACTTAGCAAAAAACAAGATCAAATGTATAATAAATATGTGAGAGGAGATAGAAACACTTCGTTTTCAAATCCTGTGGTTTGTGACGTCACAAACCACAGCCACAACCCACCTCAAACCTGAGTCCAACCCTCACCTAGCAACCCCTGGTTAGGCTCAACCAGAGCCATATATATAGAGAGTTCCGACACTCTTTGATGTCGCCGACAGGCGGTCAATCGTTCCAAACAACGGCTATGGAAACCTTGTGGAGCTGCGCCCTCTGGCGGCGACGGAGCGCTACTGCAGGCAGCTTCAGACTTTAACCAGAGCCATGGAACAAATCGCCCCCTCCATGACCCACGTGACTTCCGCATTCCATTCTTACAATGGAACTCTATGGGAGTGTCGCAACTCTCACTTTATATGGCTCTGGCTCAACCCACTTCAGTATAAAACATGGGCGTAGCCAGAATTTTATGAAGGGCGGTTCCTTTAAAAGAGAAGTTGACCAAGCTAAATTCACATGCCTGAATAGGTCAGTGGAAACAATGTTGGATTTCTCTCCCAAACCTTATGGGTTCAATTCCCACATGGTACAACTTTTTTTTTTTTATTCATTCCAGATTAAAAAAACACAAGAATACTATTTACAAAACAACAAAAAATAAAACAATACATGAAATGAAAGGAAGCAGAAGAAGAAAATAATCTCATCTGCCCCTTCTCAAACTATTTTTTTCAAACACTAGATTCAAACAACTAATTTTACGTTTGTCTTTTATTGGATAAAAAAAGGAGTTATGCCTGTTAACACATTCTACTTTTTTTATCCAATAAAAGAGTGTTTGAAAAAAAATAGTTTGAGAAGGGGCAGATAAGATTATTTTCTTCTTCTGCTTCCTTTCATTTCATGTATTGTTTTATTTCTTGTTGTTTTGTAAATAGTTTTCTTGTGTTTTTTTAATCTGGAATGAATATAAAAAAAAAAAACGTTGTACCATGTGGGAATTGAACCCATAAGGTTTGGGACGGAAAACCAACGCAGTTTCCACTTACCTATTGAGGCATGTTACTTGTTACTACATGTTACCAACATGGTGCAACAACCTTCATCTCTTTAAAATGTGACAAGATAAACACCAAAAAATATATTTATTTATTTATTTTTATTCAAACTCATTGAATTCTTCATCCTCTGCGTCGCTGAAGAGTTCTGTCAACTCCTGAGCAGGTAACAGGTGCAGCGCTCAGAGCAGCTGCGTCCTCCTGGCTCCACGTCAGCTCCATCAAACATCCTGCCTTCCTGAACCCAGACAGATGGATTCTTTACTGACTGAGGTCCAAGCTTTATCCTTCCATCCATCCATCCGTCCATCCATCCATCCATCCATCCATCCGAGGACCTGCTGCACGTCACGTGCATCTGTCCTGTAGCTGTTGCTCTCTGTCCATCACGGCGCAGAGCTGCTTTGAAGCTGGCTGTTACAGAGGGCGGAGTTAATGTAAACAGATCTTTGAAGGGCGTGGCATGACAGCTCATTATCATAAACCAGTCGTTCAAAATGAAAGTTAAAAATGGCAGAATTAAAAAGGGTATAATTGATTATCTAAGAATTATTTTGTGTATTAAATTAAATGAACATTGTCTGGATAGCCCACAGACATACCATAAAAAATTTAAAAACCTATCTGTGGTCCCCTTTAAAATGAACCCGAAAGTGGACTGGGAGCCAGTGTAGAGAAGCCAGGACAGGGTTTATGTGTTCATATTTTTTTAGTTGCTGTTAAAAGACGAGCTGCTGCGTTCTGGACTGATTGTAAACGATGCAAAGAGGATTTGTCTAAACCAACATACAATGAATTAAAGTAGTCCAAATGAGAGGTAATAAAAGTGTTAATCTGTCATGAATCAGGGAGGAGACTGAGGAGTCTCCAGGCTCGAACCAGCAGACTAAATGACAGCTCTGTTCATCAGGCAGTCAGGATGCTTAACTCTCTACCTACTCTGCCCTCCCTCCCACTTGTACTGCCTTCACACACAAAAAAATTTCACACATTACCACACAACACAAAGATTTTAACACTGGACTCTGTGTCATCAAAACGGGTTATTCACTCAACTCACGGTCATTCAGTTTGCACTACTTCTTATATTTGCACTAATGTTTGTATTACATCACTGCCTATAGTCATACTACTGTTTACATTTACTGTGTCCATTTATAACTACTGCTTGCATTTATTACTACTGTTTACATTCATTACTACTGTTTACATTTATTACTACCGGTACTGTTTACATTTACACTACCTTTTATATCTACACTACTGCTGATATATCTACTATTTTTACTAGCCTTATTGCATATGCCACTTTACCTCTATATCAATACCAACTATCTCATACATATACTGTGTGCCTAAACCTCATATGCTGCTTTGTCACTCTATTACAAATGTCGATGCCAGAACTTTCATTTTATTTTATAGATATACTTTTTACACTTTTATACTATTATGCAAAAAACAGGACAGTATTAAACTTTTTATTATTTCATTTTATGCTTATGTTTATTAAATGTTTAGTGTTTTAGTGTTGTGTAACCTTTCATACTACTACTATGCAAAAACTACTCTGCAAAAACTCAGGACAGTATTACACTTTTATTATTCAATTTTATGCTTAGGTTTATTAAATGTTTTGGTGTTTTAGTGTTTAAATGGTTAATGTTGCACCGAGGGACTGAGATAAATGCAATTTCAATCCTGTGTATGTCCTGTACATATTGCAGTTTTGACAATAAAGTTGACTTTGACTTTTTGACTTTGACTTTGAATCACTCAGAAGGCATGAATGAACACAATGTGCAGGCAGGACTTGGAGGCGCAATGTGTAAAATAATAAAACAATTTAATGATACAAAAATAAAGAGGCTGACGAGGTCGCAACTTACAAAAACTAAGAACGAGAGGAACAGTAGAACCAGGAGACAAAACCAGGAGAACACAGACGATGACCCGACAATCAACAACACACGGACACTGACTTACATACATACAGTAATTAAACTAAATCACAAACACCTGGACACGTAGACAGGGAAACCAGAAAGTTTAGGGATGGGGACTGACCACAAGATGGTGCCATCCCTACAGTACCCTCCCCCAAGGACGCCCCCTGGCGTCTCCCAAAAAATCCCCCCTAAAAAACTAGGGTGGGTGGAGGGAGGAACTGCAAGGATAGCAGGCACGAGGAAACACAAGGACAATAAACCAAAAACCGACAGGAAAAGAGCCTGGGATGAACACTAAACACAAAGACTAAATACAAGAAAAAACTGTAGGCACTAAACACAATAAAACATCAAAAGTTCGGGGGGATGGCCCGGAGACCGTCTACATCCAGGGGTCAGATCGGGGGGACGGCCCGGAGGCCATCCACTTCCAGGAGTCAGTTGTGGATTCTCTGTAGCAGGCGACGAGAAGAGCTGTGGAGCCTCTGCAGCAGGTTACAAGAAGAGCTGTGGAGCCTCTGCAGCGGTCAAAGAGAAGAGCGGTGGAGCCTCTGTAGCACGCAGTGTGGAGCACTGAAGAACCTCTGCAGCAGGCGACGAGGCATCAGGCGAAGGGTCATCTGGCAGAGAGATGTCAGGCGTGCGGTCTGCAGACGTAGAGATGTCAGACGTGGGATCTGCAGGCGTAGAGGCGTCAGGTGTGCGGTCCACGGAAGTTGAGTTGGGCGAGGAGTCGTCTGGCCAGGAGACGTCAGGCGTGCGGTCTGCAGACCATAAGTCGGGCGAGGAGTTGTCTGGTGAGGAGACGTCTGGAGAGGATATGTAAGGCATGCGGTCTGCAGACATAGAGACGTCAGGAGCCAAGATGGTGTAGTGGCAGGGCTCTTGACTTGGGACCCGAAGGACGCGGGTTCGCGCCCCGGCCCCGGCCACTACACACCTTGGGGTGTCTATGAGTGCACATCTAATTCTCCAGCTCCCCGAGCGCGACTACGCTGCTCGCTGCACCACCTGGTGGTGGTTGGGTTAAAGGCAGAAGACCAATTTCGTCTGTCAAGTATGGGAAACATACACAGATGACAAATGTGACAAATTATTATTATTATTAAGGTGTGTAGTCTGCATACGTCGAGTTGGGCGAGGAGTTGTCTGGTGAGTAGACGTCTGATGAGGAGACGTCAAGCGTGTGGTCTGCAGACGTCGAGTCATCAGCAGCGTGGGGAAACCTCTGTGGACGTCAAAGTCTGTGGAGCCCTTGCAGCAGCAGTGGGTGACATGGAGGTCTGTGGAACCCATGCATCAACGGGCGATCTGGAGAGCCGAGGAGCTTCAACAGATGGCGACAAGACCTCAGGAGCTGCAGATGACGGCGAGACCTCAGGGGCTGAGGCAGAGTCTTCGTTGGCTGATATGAAAACTCCCGGACAACAGATGACATCAGAAATACCCTCTGGAGATGCTGAAGGAGCGGCATCCTCTAGAGACGCTGAAGGAGCTGCATCCTCTGGAGACGCTGAAGGAGCAACGCCCTCTGGAGACGCTAAAGGAGCAGCGCCGTCTGGAGACGCTGAAGGAGCAGCGCCCTCCGGAGACGCTGAAGGAGCAGCACCTTCTGGAGATGCTGAAGGAGCGATGCCCTCTGGAGACGTTGAAGGAGTGGCACCCTCTGGAGACGCTGAAAAAGCGGTGGAGGCACAAAGAGAGAGGGAGTCCGAGAGGTCTGTTATGACAACCCATATCACATAAAGTATCAGTAGGAAACTTGGATTTTGGAACAGGTTGGGTCTAGATTCCAGCAGGTTCTCCATGCTGGAGTAGATGTTGAGTTTGTTAGCAAGGTCTGCTTGAAGTGTAGCTCCATGAAACAGTTTCTTAATCTGCTGAGACACTGCAGCAATGTCATCAGCAATCTTTTCACTGGAGCCTTCTGTGGCCCTATGGAGATCTGTCTGCTCCTCTGGAGAGCGGGGGCTCAGGGATCTCCTACCCTGCAGGAGCCTCCTTAGCTCCTCAGCTGTGTGTCCTGCAGGCGTGTAGGGACTCCAAAACTCCCCCTTCTGCGAAAGTCTCCCCTTAGCTTTTGCAGAGCCCATTTAACAGGCAGGCAAACAGGGGCTCTGGTACTCCCTCCCTTTGAATTTCTCCCCGGCTTTTCTGACAGTTTGGGGTGAAACACTGAAGGGGGAAGGAGCTGGACCTCTGATATGTCAGTCCTTATCTTTCTCCGTTGGTCGCATGGACCAGGAACTGGACTGGCCAAATGCTCCTCTGACTCTGAGTCGTTGTCGGAGGCGGACCATAACGAACACACTCGTGGAGGAGTGTAAGAATAATACGGCTCTGTGCGGCCGCCTCTGAGCTTCCTCCTCTCCTCTTCCTCTAACAAGAGCGGAAATGGAAGAATCTCCACCTCGGAACTGTGATGACTCCAGATAGGTTCGGTCCGGAACCCGCTCACTCGAATGACGGCCGCTTCCTCACAAGCTGGAGTCGATCCTATCAGCCACCGGGTGGTCCTATTAGACCAGTTCTTCTGCCCGTTGGGTTCTCTTCGTGGTTGGGTCATACTGTCATGAATCACTCATAAGTCATGAACGAACCCAATGTGCAGGAAGGACTCGGAGGCACAAGGAGTAAAATAATAAAACACTTTAATGATACAAAAATAAAGAGGTTGACGAGGCAGCAACTTACAAAAACTAAGGACGAGAGGAACTGTGGAACCAGGAGACAAATACAGGAGAACACAGACGATAACCCAACAATCAACAACACACGGACACTTACTTATAAACACACAGTAATAAACTAAATCACAAACACCTGGACATGTAAACAGGGAAACCAGAAGGTGTAAGGATGGGGACTGACCACAAGAGGGTGCCATCCCTACAGAATCACCTTTTTAAGGTCTCTGAAAGGGAGACAAGATTTCACCTTGGTAATGAGTCTTAGCTGGAAGAAACTGGATTTAAAACTACATTTATCTGTTTGTCTCATTTAAAACTCTCTGGGGTCTAAGCCTGCTCTAGAGCGGGCATGACGTCATGCCTTTAAATAGTCTCTGTAAACAAAGCAGACGGCATGTGAAGTGTTCAGTTCAAGTCTTGTTGGACAGCAGAGACTCCAAACTTTATAAAATTAGTGTTTTTGTATTGATTTTGTTTTGTATTTACTTCAAAATACAACCAGAAATATGACAGATAATTGTTGCCATATTCTGTGCGCTTTTTTCGCACGTGCAATGCATTTTTTTTATGTTTTATGACAAAAAACTGACTGAATTCGAAATGAAACTTATTTTTCCGATTTCCATGAACGCAACACATTCTGAAGCAACCAATCAGAAAGTATGTCATCCATTTTGATCCGTGATCGGAAAAAAACTGAAGCACAAACTTTTGGCGATGGATCCTGGCAATCTTGGGTGAAAAAAGCACCATTGATAGTTTGGATATTGCAGGTTTTTTTTTTTTTTGATTAGTTAGTGTGCAATAGTATGTGTGAAGAGTTTGTAATCGGTTTTTGGTCTGTCTGAATGAAAGAGGGGAAAAACACTGAGAATTTCTGATGGAGATACTGTTTGGACACAAATTGTAAATAGTTGTAAAAAAACGCATGGGAATTTGCCATACCATACCATACCATACCATACCAACTTTATTTATAGAGCACTTTATACACCCAACAGGACCAAAGTGCTGTACACACAATCATAAAATACAATCCATCCATCCATCAATTTTCTTCCGCTTATCCGGGGTCGGGTCGCGGGGGTAGCAGCCTAAGTAGGGAGGCCCAGACTTCCCTCTCCCCAGCCACTTGGAGCAGCTCCTCTGGGGGAATCCCAAGGCGTTCCCAGGCCAGCCGAGAAACATAGTCCCTCCAGCGTGTCCTGGGTCTTCCTCTGGGTCTCCTCCCGGTGGGACATGCCCGGAACACCTCACCAGGGAGGCGTCCAGGAGGCATCCTAACCAGATGCCCGAGCCACCTCAACTGGCTCCTCTCGATGTCTTTAAAGATGTCCAAGGAAATCTGCTGTCTGTCCTTACTCCATTTCTCTCAGCTCGTCTGCACTGGCATCTGAGCGCACGGGTGGATTCACTCAGCCACGGCTGACATGACTTCCTCTTTTTTGATTTTCAGAGGAGCAACAGAGTTCAGAATGTCAGAACACATAGAATTAAAAAGATCAGTAAACTCGTCCATGTTGGACATAGAGCAGAACTGAGGGTTGTAGGAGACGGAGTCATTAAAGCCGGTGGAGAAGTGCAATGCAGTGTTTGAATTAACTGCGCATGCAGAGAGCACAGATGGTCCAGCCCATTCCTTCCTACCAGAGACCACCACAGTGAACAGAACCGGTAGATGATCTGATAAAAGAGCTCCACAGATTTCCATAGCTGATACATTTATCCCATAAGACAGCACAAGATCCAGTGTGTGTCCTTTTTCATGAGTTCCACCTGTGATGGACTGCATGGGATTAAAAGAGTCAATAATGTTCATAAAATATCTGACCAGAGGTCCAGCCTCACAACACATGTGTATATTAAAATCGCCAATTATCAAAAATCAATCATAACGTAGCATAAGTCCCGTCATAAAAATCAGTAAAATATTTAATAAAATCCTTGCTGTGTTTGGGTGGCCGGTAGATTGTGGCGCAGAGAAAAAGAGGAGAGAAGTTTATCTTCAATATCTGAAGTTCAAAACTCTGATAAAAATGAGTAAGGATCAGCCAACATTTAAAACTGGATTTAAAAACAGAAGCTAATCCACCTCCTTTACCGGTTGTCCGAGGAGAGCTAAAGAAAGCACAGTCAGGAGGGAGAAGTTCAGAAAATGGAGCCGACTCACCAACATGAAGCCAAGTTTCTGTCAAGAACATAAAATCCAGTTTTTAGAGGTAAAAAGTCATTCAGAATAAAAGTTTTATTGGTCAGGGACATTGCATTCAGCAAGGCTACCTGGAGAGTCTGATCCTTGCTGTCTGCCGCAGGTAAGCGAGCCAGCTGGTGAAGATTTTTGAAGTTTATTGTACCACGTTTGGAAATCCTTTCCCATCTCTAGTATGAAGACTCGCGCTCCAAATGAAGGGATGGGGCCACAGATTTAATCCAACGATGTCTCCATTCATACAGATAGTTGTTCGCATGATAGTGAGAGAAACCAGAATTGTTGTCAGATAAGTTCAGATAGCCTTTAATTATCACCAAAAATCCTCCTTGCTTTCCACGTCTCCTTGGGCATCTCCAAGATTGAAAGGCGCAGGGCGCATGGTGCAGATAGTCCGGTATGTTTGACAGTTGAGGAGGTAGTCTTGATGAATAATTACTCAAACTAGAAACTGGCAACTTAACATGTCCGAGACTGAGAAGAGTTATGTGGTCGTAGATGAGCAGAGCAAAGGCATCAAAGCAAAAAATACCAAAAAGCAAACAAACAGCAAAAAACAAGCAGAGTATATGTGGCAGGCGGTTGGCCGTAACTGGTGCCATCTTGGTATCACACGGACCTGAGAGCTGCCGTCTGGAGCCACGAGCTAAGCTAGTGAGCCGATCTCGGAGCTGCTGCGACTGGAGGGGGCAGAGCACCGTGCACGGACCGGAGGACCGCCGTCTGAGCTAGGCTAGCAAGCCGACCTCAACGGATCTGAGTGCTGGGTGCTTGTGGCTGCTGAGACCGTGCAATCAGTTCTGCTAACATCCAATCTGGGTACTGGGCCACAGCTGCCATCATTAGGCATGTGAGCCTCGTGGAAGGGCCACAAGGTTCGGCTAACTAAACAATAAACTGGAGACCTGCTACCACCAGATCAGAATTACTGTGAGTAATTATGAAAAAAGTGGACAAAAGAAACAAGAGTCGGTGGAAGATAATTCAAAAGATATGAAGAAATAAAAAATTCACTAGACTATAGGAGTGCTGAACTGTCAAAATTAATATCTCAACAACAACTCCTGACCAGTCTGATTGAGGAAGTGAAACAACTGAAATATTTGATAAGAAACAAAGACAATAAAATAGCTGAACATATATACATATATACATATATATATATATACATTTATATTCATATTATATTCATATTCATATTCATATTATATTCATATTCATATATTTATATTTATATTCATATATACATTTCTGTGAAGATAGCATGCATCATTCCATCACGAACCAGAGTCATTTTTAATAATGATAAACCCTGGTTCACATCCAAACTCAGACGGCTCCGTCAGCAGAAGGAGGCTGCTTTCAGGGAGGGAGATAAAGAGGGCTACAGACATGCAAAGTATGGATTTAGCAGGGAGGTGTCAAAGGCTAAAACTAGGTACAACAAACGCCTGGAAGAGCAATTCTCTGCAAATGACTCTGCCACAGTTTGGAGGGGCTTGAAAGAGATCACAAATTATAAGCCCAGATCGCCTCACTCCACAGATGACATCAAACTGGCTAACGACCTCAACAACTTCTATTCACGCTTTGAAACAAAGGACTCACATTCCTCTACCCCCCACACCACTCAGTGTTTAACCACCTTGGAGATCCCCCCACCCCCTGCTTTCACAGCTATAGAGGGGGAGGTGAACAGGCTTTTCAAAGGGTTGAACACACACAAATCTGCAGGCCCAGATCATGTGACTCCCTCCACCCTGAGGAAGTGTGCTAATGAGTTAGCACCTGTATTTACAGGAATCTTCAACTCTTCCCTGGAGTCATGTCATGTACCAGCCTGTTTCAAGTCCTCCATCATCGTCCCTGTCCCCAAGAAGCCACGCATCACAGGACTGAACGACTACAGACCTGTGGCTCTCACATCTGTAGTCATGAAAACCTTTGAACGTCTGGTTTTATCCCACCTCAAGTCTATCAGCAATCCCCTCCTGGACCCTCTGCAGTTCGCCTACAGAGCTAACAGGTCTGTAGATGACGCCATAAACCTGGCCCTCCACTCCATCCTGCAGCATCTGGACTCCCCAGGAACCTATGCTAGGATCCTGTTTGTGGACTTCAGCTCTGCATTCAACACCATCCTTCCTGCTTTGCTCCAAGACAAGCTTTCTCTGCTCGGTGTACCTGACGCCACCTGCAGGTGGATCACTGACTTCCTGACAGACCGGAGTCAGCGCGTGCGGCTGGGGAAAGCTGTCTCGGACACTCAGACCATAAGCACAGGTTCACCACAAGGATGTGTTCTTTCCCCTCTGCTCTTCTCCCTGTACACCAACTGCTGCACCTCCAGCCATGACTCCGTAAAACTTATTAAGTTTGCGGACGACACCACCCTCATCGGGCTCATCTCGGATGATGATGAGTCTGCGTACAGGAGAGAGGTGGGCCGGCTGGTGACCTGGTGCAGCAACAACAACCTGGAGCTCAACGCCCAGAAGACAGTGGAGATGATTGTGGACTTCAGGAAAGACAGAGCCCCTCTGCCCCCCATCACCTTTAACAACACCCCCATCATCATTGGGGACTGCTACCGGTTCCTCGGCACCACCATCACCCAGGACCTCAAGTGGGAGCCAACCATCAGCTCCCTCATCAAAAAGGCTCAGCAGAGGATGTACTTCCTGCGACAGCTGAGGAAGGCCAAGCTGCCGGCCAAGCTGATGGTGCAGTTCTACACGGCCATCATCGAGTCCATTCTCAGCGCGTCCATCACAGTGTGGTACGCCGGGGCCACTGTCAGGGACAGACACAGACTGCAGCGCATTGTGCGCTCTGCTGAGAAGGTAATCGGCTGTAGTCTCCCATCTCTCCATGACCTGTACGTCTCCAGGACTGTGAGGCGAGCAGGTCGGATCACAGCTGACCCTTCTCACCCTGCATACGGTCTGTTCGAACCACTCCCCTCAGGCAGGAGGCTTCGGTCAATTGGGACCAGAACCTCCCGCCATAAAAACAGTTTCTTCCCCTCTGCTGTCAGACTCTTGAACACTCATAACCATGCTACCTCATAACTTGCCTTGGTCGCTGTATTTTGTATTTGTTCTTTGTATTTTGATTGGGAATCACTGTATCACTGTATTTTGATTGCACCACTCTAATTGCGCTGTTTCTTAGTAGTTTTTGTTCACTGAATATTGTATTGATTGTATTGATGTTTTATGGTTTATGTTTTTTGTGTCTTATGTTTTTATATTTTATGCACCGTTATGCCGAAGCAAATTCCTAGTCTGTGAATCCTGTTCATTGACAATGGCGATAATAAACTGAATCTGAATCTGAATCTGAATCTGAACTGGAACAAAAAGTAGATGACTTAGAGCAATACACAAAACGAGACAACTTGGTGATCACTGAACTTGAAGTTAGGCGCCGGCCATATGCAACAGCTGTTGCTGGTGCTAACACGACAGAAGATGTACCACAAGAAGAACTACAGACTCTGGAGGAGCAAGTAGTGACTTTTTTACAGGACAAGGACATTGACATAGAACATAAAGACATTTCAATCTGTCACATCTTACCTAGTAAATCCGAAAAATTCAAACCATCTATAGTTCATTAGTAAAAAGTCAAGAAACAAGGTAATAATATGTAGTGATACAGGTCCTCTGTCTTGACTTTCAAGTACACCTCTCTGCATCTCTTTGAAACTCTAAGTGTTACACCTTCTTGAAGCCCTCAAGGAGACGAGTGGACACTTATATTTTTTACAATTATTTTGAATTAATGGACACTAATTAATCAGATTGAACTTTCTCTTTAATGTGTGTTAATTCAGAATTGATCTACAGTATATTTTGTCATTTTAATGATGATCTGTTACTTTCATGAGTTTTGACCTTCTGCTGGTTTTATTTCTGCAAGAACAAGCAGGTTCTGAATCTGGGACATGAGCCATGGTAAACTTTTAACTTGCAACTTCCTTCTCTGTTTTGTCTGTGAAAGTTAGCCATAATATTCTCTGTGCTCACAGGCCAGACCATCTGGCCGATTCTGTAAACAGTTTTCCTGTTGTCCGTCAAGAGACATTTCTGCCTATGGGATGAAAACTCCATCCGTTGTTTTGTTAAACCAGCCAATAGTTATTAAGGAGGTGGAGAAGACCCCGCCTCCCATATAAGAGGTCCATTTCCTGCATTTTCTGTAGAGTCGGAGGGAAGAACATCCTAAGAACTTGGTTTCTTCTCTGGAAAAAGCTGGAGACGTTCCGGTCATTGTGTCAACTAGACCCACGTTTCAGCTGGAGTTACAGTAAAGCTTACTGTAACTCATTCACTCATCTTCTGGAAGAATTTGTTTTCTGAAGTTTTATTTTGAAAAATCAGTCTGTGCGCTTGACCTTTGTTTCCTGCCGAGGGAGGCGAGTTTCCTCGTATCGTGAATCAGCCACACACGCTGAAGTTTCAACTGGACGGCCGTTGGACAAACCCATCCACGTGTGTGTCCAGACACTTCTCCACTCTTATCTCCAAGAGACGAACCGTCAACAGGTAACGAGTCGTGGTGTGTTTGAGCGTGCGGGAGCCCAGCAGTCTGCTCGTGTGGGAAAAAGGTGTCACCCAGTCTGGTTCAAAATAACCAATTTCAGTTAACTTAGCTTTCAATCTTTAATCTTCCTCCTATTTCTTCCTTTCCTTAACACAGTGAAATTAAGTAATGTGCCAACAGAAAAGTTCCTAACTGTCTGTTTGTTTTAATTTGAATTCTTTTCAACGTAGTTATTAAATCAGAGCTAATATTGATACAAATGTTTAATGTAATTGTATGATTATTTCAATAAAAGGTCTATTTTTTGGTAGACCAACATAAGTTGAAGTCTCTTGTGAAATTACATTTTGTCTAGTCACAGTAAAAGCAAGCTAATACCGGAAAAAGGATGAACTCGCAAATTGGTGGCAAGTTTGTGCAGATAAAGTCTGCTCAGACCTGCGCATCTAAAATATAAGGAAGTCAGTAAACTGACCAATAACTCCTATATCATTACAATAATGGTGGCCCAGTAAGTGTTTAAATACCTTACCCCCCATTATAATTACTACAAATACAAGCAAAAAAACTGAAGGGAACAAATGTTTACATAAATGAACATCTAACGAAAAATATGGAAATATTGCACGTGAAGCAAAGTTGTTAAAAAACAGAAAAATAGCATCAACATGGACAAGAAATGGAAACATCTGGATCAAAGCACATGAAGAGTCTCAGGCTAAAATAATAAAAGATCTGAAGGATCTGGAAAAACATAGATGAGCTCAGGAGATGTCAAATTATGGTAAATGGAGCTTATTTATATAGCGCTTTCCAACCCCCTGTGAGGAGCCCCAAAGCGCTTTACAATACCAACCATCCACCCATTCATACACACATTCATACACTGGTAGCGGCGACTGCCATGCAAGGCGCCTTCCAGTCCTACCGGGAGCAACTCAGGGTTAAATGTCTTGCCTAGGGACACAACGACACATGGTGTGGGGAACCGGAATTCGAACCTCCAACCTTCCGATCGGGGGACGACTGCCATTACCACTATGCCACGGCCGCCCCTAAATTATGAACAAATACATTAAAATATGACAACATACGAAGACTTAGAATTTAAAATACATGTATATACATACAGTGT